>JAGDQP010001094.1:88242-109343 GCA_022664845.1 Lepisma saccharinum
ATAAAAATCCTCTTCGAGCCGAAATACATCCCCTGTGACTCGCGACTTAGTTCGGACTTCGGTATGAGCAGCAGCTTGTTTCGGTTTGAGCCATGGCTCCGTTCGACTCGGCTCGGTTCGAACCGAGGTTCATGTCGGCTCGGCTCGATGTGAGCCGTGGTTCGGCTCCGTGTGAGTCGCGACTCGGCTCGTTTCGATTCAGCTCGGTGTGAGCCAGGGCTCGGCTCACTATGAGCCGCGGCTCGTTTCGGCTCGCTGTGAGCTGCGGCTCGGTTCGGCTCGACTCACTGTGAACCGACGCTCGATTCGGCTCGGCTCACGGTGAGCCGACGCTCGGTTCGGCTCGGCTCGCTGTGAGCCGCGGGTCGATTCGGCTCAGCTCAGTGCGATCCGCGGCTCAGGACGGCTCGAGCCGATCGAGCCATGAGCCGAGCTGAGCGAGCCGTTGACATCCCTACAGTTCAAAGTCCAGTAGGTGTCTTCTTTCTCTCACTAGACTAGGTTATATTTAACTTTTAACTATATTTATTTTATAATGTTTTCGGAATTTATAAATTTGGAAGGCATTCATCTACAATGTGCGTTGAAAGTTATAAAGGTAAGGAAAATGTTATGACTGGAGATATTTTCGGATAAAAAAGACTATAGAGCATTTTAACATATCAAGGAGTATAATACTCTTAAAAGAGTAAATCTGGTCACCCTAGTGCATTTGGACCTCAAAAAAACTATTACGCTCTTAAAAAGATTATGTCTGGTCACCCTAATTTTGGCCGTTTTTCGAAATCTCAAACTTATCTTAGGGCCCTAAAAGCCACAAAAACCTTGTCTTACGATCCAGTTTTTTTTTTAGTTTCGGAGGCCCGTCTACAGAAAACCCCGTTGAGCGTTTTCGTTTACCTTATGAGTTATAACGTAAAGTTTAGCCGTTTTTCAAAATTTGGGGAAATTATACTGGCCAATACTCTCGGTGTGACGTGTAAGATAAAATAATTCTCAAGTCAGCTGTTGAGTCACAACACATGGAGGGGGAATAAAATTTGTTGACAACACTAACAACTGGGATCCTTGGAGACGGGCTAATGTACAATATTTGTCCTATTATGTCGAATAACGTTTCTGCCAAGTTTGATGCGGGTAGGCTAAATGCAACAACATAGGAGCAATTTGAGTAATTATTGTTTTGAAATTATTGTTTCTGTCTGTCTCTCATTTTGCCTCTCACGCTTTTTATATATCGCTGCTTTCGACGTCGCGGTTTTTGCCTGTATCGGTTTTTGTGAGTCGGGGTTATTGTCTGTCGCAGCATTTGCACGTCGCGGCTTTCGTCTGTCGTCGTATTTGTAGTCGCTGTTTTTACCAGTCGCTCTTTTTTGTGTCACAGATTTTTCGCTGTCGCAGTATTTGAGTCACTGACTTGTCTGTAGCGGTTTATGTGTGTCGCTGTTTTTGCCTGACGTGTTTTTTCGTCACTGATTACTTTGCCATGATTTTTGTCGCTGCGTTTACGCGGCGTGGTTTTTGGGTCCCTGCTTTGTCGTCGCGGTTTTCCTCTCTCGTTCTTTTCATACGAAGCGATTTTTTCCTGTCCCGGTGTTTGCTTGTAGAGGTTTTCCGCTTTGCTCTTTTTGCCTTTAGTTGTTATGTTGTGTCGCAGCTCTTTCCCTTTCGCGGTTTTCGGTTTATAGTTTTATCTGTAACGCTTTGTGTATGTAGCTGTTTTTGCCTGTAGGTAGTAGTTTTAGGCGTCGTTTTTTAGCGTTGCGGTTTTGGTCCTTTACTGCTTTTGCCTGTCGCTGTGTTTCGCGGTCGCTATTTTGTTTGTCGTGGTTTTTGAGGTTTTCCGCTTTGCCCTTTCTGCCTTTAGCTGTTTTTTGCTTCGCAGCTCTTTCCTTGTCGCGGTTTTTGTACACTCTTTTATCTGTCGCGCTTTGTGTATGTAACAGTTTTTGCCTGTAGTAGTTCTAGGCGTCGCTGTTTTTACACGTCGTGGTTTTTATAACGATGTATTGTGCGTCGCTATTTTTCCACATAGCTCTTTTCCCTAGTCGTTGATTTTATGCTCTAGTATTTTAACCGTCGCGGTATTTGTAGTAGCGCTTTTTAAGTCGCTGTTTCGTTGTACAACCACAGTGTGCATGCCTAGTTCACGGTTGCTAACTCGTACCCTGGCCACGCATAGACTCACATACCTAGTAACCTTCAAATCACGGAAAAGGTTAAGCAAATTTATTTCAGAATAGACAAGATAAATGAATGTGCAGTTTAAGGTGTATAATGGATATCTATCCAAAAAAGGCCTTCCCACTAAAATAAACAACTTCGGAAAAAGCTCATATGTGACACATGCCAGAAGCCAACATATGTATTACAGTCAGGATTAGTGGATGCATTTCTCCGGAAAGAAGTTTGTTGTCCGAATGAATCCCAAATAAGCTGAACATACTTTGATTTCCATTGTCTTCCATGGGATGATATTGGAGTTAACAACAATTACGGTACGCTCAACATATTCTCTGCTGGGGAACCTCTCAATTAAAAATTACTGTTCATAAAGCAGAAACACACGTACCTAGTTAATAGTTAGTGAGAATTACGTGGCACAAAACTACAATATTCAACGCATACATATCGATTAGGCGAAATCAAGTTATGCAGAATGTTATGCTTGTTTGTCGTGTCATCTACCAAACAGAACATCTACAAATTACAATTCAAAGAATGGTTTCTTTGGTGGCGGGAAGATCTAATGCCTAAACTGTGCAAACAATAATATCCTACAGTTCTTACAAAGAGAATTCCCACGAAGAGAGAACATCATTGAGAGTAAATAGACATTGTACTAAATTTAAACTGTCGTTAACAGGGAAGATCAAATATAGTTTCTGTATGGAACTATATTGCATTGTTGCTGCTGAAGTTTAAATTTCGGTATTGCAACAATGATATTAAATTGCGGTATTAGATTAAATAAAATACACCATGTCTTGTTTATGATGTGAAAAATCTTTGGGCAGTGGCAAATTATATAGACTCCGCAAGTGTACGAGGTCCTAGGTGTGAGGACACTAAACATTAAAATATTAAGGAGTAAATCCCACAATTAATTTTTCTCCAATCCCTATTTTGTTACATTTATTTGTTTGAAATCATCTGATTTAAAGTTAACTGTAAAAGATGTGTAATTAATTTCCCATTGTTGGATAAAGTAAGCAATTATAAAACATTTGCTATTTTGACTTTGGAACAGGTTACCGCCAGCTACAGTGTATTAAACGATGTGAAACGGCAATGTAAGGATCGTATGTGATTCTCAACAAGTGTGTCGCGGCATACTATTGTACTGCGAGATTTGCTAGGTGTTCTGATTTTTCTGGTAAAAATTAGTTCAAATAATTTCACTCAATATATGTTTTGAAAGAGGGAGAAGAAAAAATAATGATCTTAAACATATTTATTTTACAGTGAAAATGTTGTTTTGGTTACTCCTTACAATAAAAGATCAGTGACTAAGACTCCCACATATTTATTAACTCGTACGTTCGTGTCACTAGAAATGATAGTGTGCAGCAAATGAAAAGCTCATTTGAACCACTGGTAGAAAGATATGTCGAACTTCAAGATCACAGACGATGAGCAGTAGTGACAACCAACCCCAACACCTCAGTCTGATTGTTGGTTTCTTAATCAGAATTTAGTGTTTCCCAATGGATGCTATCTCTTGCTTTCTTACTCGGGTATGATATTTGCAGTGACTCTTTCACCAGTACATGTTATAGACATTATTTTGTTTTTCGATTTCTTCTCCAGAAACTGTACAACTACCCAAACTTTAATGTGTTGGGTTGTTTATCATTATTCTCATTTGCTTCATCTTTTCCACGAAACTATTCTTGTGAGTGAGTTCGATTTATGTATCTAGATACCCTTCAATCGTAAATAAATTAATAAAAGTCTCCCTGAGTTCATGTTCATGTTCTTAATTTCCACATGTCAATATTCCTATTCCTCTCCTCCTGTCTGTAATTCCGTCTTAATGCACAATGTCCGCCACCACAGTTTTATTAGCCACGCTTACACTTCCTACGCTTTAAATGTATATATTTTTTACTTTTAAAATATGTAAAATATCTTTTAATTCTCTTATATTGTTAAGAGCACTAACACTTTACCAAACGAATGTCTGACTCCTGTATTTAGATGTTTTGGCTTTTTCGTTTGACAATTTGTCAGTTTATTTCGAGGATATAACTTTTTTGCGTTTCGACGCTGTGATCGTTTGACGATATGACCTGGTCCCTTATCTTCTTGAAGATCTCTAGGAAATTTTAAGGGAAACAAGGGGTTCATGATAGACATTGAGTTCTGTTGTTGCTTTTTCTATAGTAGTTAAGTATTTTCGAGTATATCCAATTGTTCGGGTCAGTTGGTCCTTGCATCAGTTTCATTTCGATCTACTATCAGTCTCCGTTAATACAGAGTAAAATGCGTTTTGTATAAGAAGTATGAAGTGGAGATTTTGCTCTTCCTACACAAAATAATTTTACTATTATGTGTTTGGGAGCGCCCACTAAATGGGTCCTCAAAATTTGTCTTCCTTAGGAATCTGAGAAGTCACGTCAATTTTTTTGCCGCCTACTCACACTAGTTGCTGTGGAATCCAGTGTGTGGTACACTGTCACACACAGTGAAACCTAGTGAGCAGAGAAAAAGAAAAACTCAACGAAAGTAAATTGTGGCTTTTCTATTTAGCCTGATTTACCGTACCGAGTATCAACTTCACAATTTTAAATGGAAGGTGGGGTAAATTTTCACTTCATTGGAACGAGAAGTGAAAATGGAACAACTTTTGGAGGAACCATAATGTAATACTTCCTACGGTTTGGCAACTACGACAGTCAATTGTTATTGGAACGATAGTATGGCATGTCAAACTATCACCTTAAATAACTCGGATCCTATTTCACCTAGATTTTTCTAATGAAAAAGTCGGTTACTAAGTTGCATATGGCAAATCCAATGGTAATATTTTGAATGTCAGTGGCGGACCGGGAATACACATTTCGGGAGTCAACTTCAAAGTTTTAAATGGAAAGTGGGGTAACTTTTCACTTCTTTGGAACAAGAACTAAAAATGGAACAACTTTTATGGGAAACATAATCTAATATTTCCTACGGTTTTGCCCATATAATATAGATATAAATTTTCTCCTCCAACTTGGGCCATAACTGAATTTCGATCATCCACTTATCGAAATTAAATAAACAGTTAATATGTGGTGAGCAAGACAAGTGAAGCTTGTAATTTAAATTAAACAATGTACAACGTGTCACACCTTCACTTGAAATGATAGCTGCTGCTGAGTGTTTTGTAAGCAATAATTATTAATTTTAATAATGAATCGTCGTTTTCTAGGTTCAATGAAATCGGATCGTATAAAAACTACAGCAAACCTTGTTTCCACGAGGAAAATTAAGGCTGCTTGAGGGGGCAGTCCGCCTTCCTTCCCGTTGAAATTCTATTTACTCAGTCGATAAAAATAATGTTCGATAGGATATATTGTTTTGAAATTGCATTGAATTCATTAAAATATTGCATCAGGTCATCCAGAAGTAATGAGAAATGAGTTTTACAGCAACCAAACTATTGTAACAATTAATTACGTGATTGTGAACTTGCTATAATGAGCGTAAAACTTAAAATCTTATCTTTTATGTGGGCCAGTCTAGTAACTTTGTACTTCGGCCCCTCACGATTCGCCCTTTAGCTATTAAAAATCCATACATATGCCCCTGCCGGAACTGCAACCCGGAACCTTCGAGCCGAAGGCCTACTGCCGCAGACCGCTCGACTACCCGGCCGGCTTCTATAACAATCGTTGCTAATAAATAGCATCTACATACAAATCGACCATTAGATTTATTTACATTAGGTTGGGTTATTTCATTGAATTCACCAAGAAACATCCTGTTTCACTATTTCTCTGCATGTCGAACTATGTTTCCATGTCATTTTAGCAGTTGCTAAGCGTTTTTGTCAACGTTCTTCAATAGCCGTTGCTAAGCTACATCCACTAGCACGAAATCAATTAGTAAAAGTCAGGTTAGATTTGAAATGAATACGCAAACTTAGGTTTGTTTTAAATTTCACTCACTTCGGGGAAATTGATGAAACAACTTAAATTCTTTTATTGATTTTGAACGTTATGATATTAGTATTAGTAGAAGAGAAGAAGTAGTATATTTCATTTAACCGCTAACAGTGTACAAAAACAGTAGAAATGAAAACAGACCGCATAGCAGAATCAAATTCCTCTAACATTCTTTTTTTCTAATTAAGTCAGCTCTTTGTTTACATTCCGCTATAAGGCGGACGGATCAACCTAGAACTCACCACCAGTATTTTGTTGCATATCGAGTCCCGTCAGGCCACCTACCAGTTGTACATTTTCTAATACAAAATCCTGGATGCATTATAAGAAACAGCTTAAGTAAGACAAGTAACTTAAACCTGAAAACTTTTTAAAAAGAGATTGGAAAGTAATTTGCGCGATATTTGTGAAAATATTTTTGTTCTTCCTGCACAGCGTAATCTTTTTCCTATGTATCGAGGCATCGCATTTCTGGACTTGAATTTCGCTTTGATGTAAGTATCTCCCCTTCCATAACCTTCGACGCTGCTTGGTGACTTTTTTGGGCATTGCTCTGCGCAGATTGCGTATGACATGTTAATCGCCACACGACTCCTTACTGCATGCAGTAGTTCTCATATTTTCTTCGATTTCTTCATCTGAAACACAATGTGTAGCTTCACTCCATCCGGTTTCTGTGGTAGGTATCAGTCACCGTACACCGTACTGGAAGGAGAGTTTGAAGTTGTTTTCCTCTTGATGGTCCTAAGTCGTATTCTGCTTCAATGGTACTTCAGGATTCCTCTAGTGTCTTCATAGAATCGTCTGGGAGTACTTTTGAGTTGGATTTGAAAAATCTCTGATAAGTCAGCAACTTGCTTCTCGTCTCTACCGGTTATTTCTGACTTCTTCAATCTAGCAATTGTCTTCACTTTACGTTTTTGCGCGCCCCAGATGTTTTCGTTGTGGAAAGTTTAATATTCCTTATTTCCATGTTTCGAATTGCCCTCTGGTCTATTAAGAACTGTAATTAACCACTCAGAATCTTCTGTTCATTATCACAGGGACAGGAAACTGCTAGACTTGTACATTTACATGTAGATATATCAAGTAGTATTCGGCATGTCGCACAAATTACTCTCCAATCTCTTTTTAAATGTCTTTAGGTTTAAGTTACTTTTCTGACTTAAGCTATTTCTTGTAATGCGTACAAGAATTTGAAAGGGAATGTACTACTGGTAGGTGGCCGGGAGGAACTCGATATGCAACCAAATCCTGGTGGTGAGTTCTGGGTTGATCCGTCCGCCTTATAGCGGGAATTATGCAGAGCTGCATATTTTGGTGAACTTCTGTACCTTCAAATAACTATATATACATTAGCTTACGCGTCTGACCACTTTTATAAACGTTTTACCCACAATTGAAAGTAACAGATTTAAGCTGGTTGTGCGGATTGCTTTACTATCAGTACAGCGAAACTAAGAGCGATGCATAAACCGAAAGAGTTGACCAAAAAATTCAAAATTGTTTGTGTGAAGTCACTGTCACGACTGGCACCTTTTCCGCACCAGAAGTTATCAAAATTCGACTTTTTCGACCCATCTTAGTGTACATGTTCTCTTTGTTTTATAATCGATAATCAAAAGGCCGAGTAGGAAAGCAGACACTACACTACCATATTATTTTTACTGCCGTAAACATCTTTAACAATGACCTCATTTAGCTGATAAGTTTCCAGTGCCTTATACAACTTATAACTGTTAACTGGAGATTGTAGAACTGAAACCCTAATTGATAAGTAAAATAAAGTTATCCGAGCGCTTATCGGGACACTGTTGTTCCATTTTCACTTCTTGTTCCAAAGAAGTGAAAAGTTACCCCACTTTCTATTTACAATGTAGAAGTTGACCCCCGGTATGGGTATTCCCTGTCCCCCACTGACACTAAAAATAATTACACTGGACTTGCCATATGCAACTTTGTAATCGACTTTTTCATTTCGAAACTCTAGTTGAAATAGGAGCTGAGTTATTTAAGGTGATAATTTGACATACCATACTATGGTTCCAATAACAATTGACTGTCGTAGCTACCAAACCGTAGGAAGCATTACATTATGTTTCCTCTAAAAGTTGTTCCATTTTCACTTCTTGTTCCAAAGAAGTGAAAAGTTACCTCAATTTCCATTTAAAATTTTGAAATTGACCCCGGTATGAGTATTCCCAGTCCGCCACAGACACTGAAAATATTACCATTTGAGTTGCCATATGCAACTTAGTAATCGACTTTTTTATTTCAAAGCTCTAGATGAAATAGGAGCTGAGTTATTTGAGGTGGTCATTTTAGGTGGACCACCCTGTATACGAATACACGCTAAATCTATTTCATATATGTTCCCCGGGTTCGTTAGTCCATACTAATTTCATCTTGCCTTTCAGTTTTAAAATCCTACGCTCATATCCGAATAGTAACATACATATGAACGCCTCACATTAGTGATAATCTCTCATATAGAGTCATTTGGGGTAGTCGCGGTAGGTCGTATTAATTATTGGCTCCCAGCTTACAGAGCTCGATATCGAGTGGATAGCCGGCGTATTGAGAAATTAAAGTTCGTCAATTTAGGAAGAAGAAACTCCAGTAGCTCCAAGAAGGAAGCATATGATAATAATGATATATAAATATAATAGAAGTATATACATATAATATAAGGCGGATTCCTCAGAGATGGAGAGTATTATTAAAAGAAGTGTTATGAATTCTCAACGAGTACCAGAGACAGAGGCAACCGGCAAGATGATACATACCCGGCGAGATGGTAACAATGAATTAAGAAGAAAAGAAGAAAAAATAGTAAACCTAAATATACAAAAAGTAGTTGTACATACCCAGGAAAGTGGTAGTAGTAGGAAAGATAACAAGACGAAAGAAGAAATTACATACCAAATAGTGGAGGGAGCAGAAATAAATCAGACAAAACAAGACAATGATGAGGTTCTAGGAACTACCTTAACAAAGCAGATACAAGGAGAGAAAGAAACTGGCAAAGTTTCTTTGTTGCAGCAGTTATTCCAACTAAATGGACAAGAAATTCAATGCCCTAAGACAGGACCAGAAGCAGGATCCAGACGATAAATTCAACAAACTAGAACCGAATTTTGATGACCGAAAGCAGGACCTAGATGATAAGTTTGATAATCAAAAACATGACCTAGAAAAGAAGTTTGATGACCAAAAGCAGGACTTTAGTAAACTAGACCAGGATCAGAATGACCTGAAACAGACGTTGAACAATCAGGAACAGAAGCTGAATAATGTCGAATCTAGTATTAATGCTAAACCTGAATAAAATAAAGAAGAATGGAGGACAAGTTACAGCGAATTGAAACTACAGACGAATAAGCTCGAGGCTAAATTGGATATCCATATTGAACATGCCGATATTAGGTTAGTTGCAGTGGAAAACGATTACCTACGAATAGAGAGTGAGACCTTACCTAATGTTAAAAAGGATATCGAAAATTTGGAACAAATTGTACTAAGAATAGAAAAAAAGACTACAAGAGAGATGGAGCGAATCAAGGAACGAGATCTTAGTAATTCAATTAGGACCAAGAAGAGTCGGATGACCAGGACCAGAAGTCTACACCTCACGAGCAACACCAGGGCGACATGGATGAAACACCAGATAATCAGGACCAGAAAACGAATGATGCAGCCCATGATCAAGTAGAGAAGCTTGACGAACGAGAACAGGGCCATAATACAGTAAAGAAGTGTGATGAATCCCAAGCAGATGCCAACATCAGCCATCCAACACAGAAAATGGGTGATCGGACCAAACAAGCGATACTTTCCATTATTGAGTATGGTCATGTTACCGGTCCGGGAAAAGAATTGTCCAGAACAGATGACAACACCGAGGCATTGAAAGAAAGAAATACTCAAGTTAAGTTAGTTGAAGTACCATCATTCCCAGAGAAATCATAATGAAGAAAGACGAAGACTCGCACCATACATGTACACTCAAATGGGAGAAAGGGATTGTGAAAGTAAACACTGAGAGAAGACCACCATCCCTGAAGGAAGGAGAAGTAAAGACAGATTTTGCAGAAAGTGAAAGCAATCCAGAAGAGATCATTCATGCCAATACCAAACTAAAGACAGTTCATATTTCTCATTATCCATACATCCTCAGAAGAAAACTACCCAACAATTTGTGTAACAATCTCAGTAAATCTATTAAAAAACAGAAAAGAAACAAATCTCACAAATTAAGGTTCAAAATATTCCCAGACAGTGCTGAAGGAAAATTAATGAGTTGGAAGAAGAGAAGGCGTAAGAAAACAGATGATAAGCCCAAAAGAGCCATGCGTACCTGGCAATTTAAAAGGAAAAAAATCACCTTACACAGACGCCAAGGGGAAAGTTTTGACTGAGCCAATGGTCCTAGTTTTCCTTCGGTGCCAAAGGGGGATGTTATTAAAATAAATCAAATAAGGCTGAGATAAAGTATCCGAAGAGTCTAAACTAGGGTAAGTATCTATATATTGAAAGGTTTGCTTAAAAAAAAAAGCTTTGTCCAGTCCGGCAGGCCGTACTACTGGGCCAATCTTGATTTTTTTTCGCATTATCATGTAGATGAGCCATCAAGAAACCGCATTCCTCTCCGTCAAGTATGAACTGAAGAAGTATTTGAGTGTTCTCCCCTATGTATTCCTTATGAGGAATGTTCATCCCAAACTTTGTCCAGTCCGTCCGACCGTTCTACCGGACCGATTTTTATTATTCTTTATTTAAAATATCCAGCTTAACACGTAGTTGGGCCAAGAAGCCGTATTTCTCTCCGTCAAGTCTGAACTGAAGGAGAAGTGTTTAAGTGCTCTCCATTACACATAGGAGAGTCTGGTTACGATAAAGTTGGTGCAGAACCCCCAAAGTTGGCGCAGCCCGCCACGTGAAAGCGAGTATTGTTGAATGACCCAATGGATGTTGCCAACATATTATATTTACCCCGCACCAACGGGCGGGTACTTTCGCTCGTAATATTAAATTAACTTAATATTGTTCTTTTTAGCTAATTAAGAGCTCCTTGTTTGGAATAAAGTTATTTGCTTGATGTGCAAGAAATAAATGTTGATAAATAAAACGGTTTTGAATGATAAAATTAATGTGAAAAGTTTCCTTATTTGGCTTAGTTTAGGTCAGGTTGCAGTTTTTTTTTTTTTAAGTTAATTCAAGATTGTGAAAGTGCAAAGGAGTTACTTATTCCATGGCAACTGATGGGATTGAGAAGTTTTTTTTTTTGTCAGTTAGGCGGAATTGACTAAAGTTTGGGTTTTATTTGGTATTGGTTGGAGGTGGTGAGGATCTTAAAGTCAGGTTAGAACAAATTTTGGGGCTATCTTGAGATGAGATTGCTGGGCGCTTTGAGTGAGTTTTTTAAGAGGTCGAATAGATCCTGTTGTGTAGTACCGTTCTGGTGAGGTAATCGTGGCTACTTTTCAGAATCTTTGGATCGGCAACACGGAAAGTCGAGTGTAATCAGCAGGTGTCGAAGGAAGGTATTTTGGGTGGTGTTTATGGTGGATACTTAATATTCTTTTGAAATTGACTCATTTAATCTGTCTAGACGTTATTTTTAACCCAGCTAGAATTCTTGAATTTCGGTGTAATGGTGAATTGGTGTAATGCCGATCCAAAGATTCTGATGAGCATGGTGAGTGAGCGAAGTCAGGTTGAAGGATGGTTATGGTTCGAGGTTCGCATGATGGTTTGGATTAAATTGAGTTCAGGATAATGTCATAATTGGTATTGAAATTGTTTGTTTTCTACTTAGTGAATTGTTCCTAGATGGTGTCTGGAGCTATGGTTGAGCGAGTGCAGTAAGATTTGGGAATAGAATGTGAATGTTTTTCGATACTTTTTTTTTTTTTTGATTCCCTGGTTCTGGCAAAACTGCGGATTGTAGTGAAAATAAAGTGGCTTTGTATGAGTTTGCAAATTCATTTTGGGATCCTGCATGCCATATATGGTTAATCATTGGTTTGAGGTTTATATTTTGTATTAGGAGTCAAAAGTCCTTGGATAAACCCTGAAAGTCATTGATTACTTGGCGCTTTAAAGTTGAATTTGGCCGATTAAGTTTTGAGTGTGTATTGCCTTTCACGCGACAACATTGTACGAAAGCATTAGTGCGTGAATTTGAATTCTACCTATGGCCTTTAATCATCTAAGGCTCAGTCCGAGATAGGGAGAGTAAAGGATGTTGGAAGGAGCTGGCTAGAGACTAAGTTGAAGGCACCATCTCGGTATTTGAAGAAACATTGGTAATGCTTAATGAAATACTGCTACAAATCACTGTCAAATATAAACTTTTGGATGTTTCGTTTTAGCTTTTTGAGTTAGTATAAATAGTAACAGTAGTAGAGTAATATTAACGAGTAGCAGAAGAAAATTTCACAAGAGACACAAAAATTTACTTACATGTAAAATTGCCTGCAAGAAGTAATTCATTCCCTTTACACATACCAGGTACAGCATTCAACTGATTGTCATCCCAGAACGTGCCAGATATATGCACGGGAAAGCACACTATCCTGTAATCTTGCGGCAAAATAACTTAAAACACTAACGAAATATATTCATCAACCCAATCGACAAAGTGTTGCAATTGACCCCAATTTCCCTTATATCGCAATACATAAACACGACTTTTAACACCAGGGTTACCAAATCGTTTAAATAAGTTACATAGAGAAATACTGAGTAACAATATATGAAAAATTTGATTAATATGGGAATAGTTCGGAAACGGTAAACTACTAAATAGCAAATGCAAAAGAATAATGGCGCTTCAAATTTATAATTCTCGAAATCCTTTATTCATTTTTGTGTACAAATCTCTTATGTCCATCTATCGTTCTTTTCAAAATCATTGGCGATGCATACAACTTTCATTCATAGCTAAGTTATAAAAGTATTTCACCTATCATTAACGTGGAAGTAAGCGCAAAATAATTAATAAATGTCGACCTTGGAAGACAAAGGGATATACATGACATTAAAATAGAAAAAAAATGGATATAATCTTTTATGTATAACTCGAAATATAAGTTACCGGTACAAAAAATATTCATATTTTATGCTAAGAAATCTTGAATCTTAATATGACTTGGTACCAAATACTAATATTTTGTGGTATATATAAAAGATTACATTGATTTTTTTTCTATTTGATTGTCGCTTATATCCTTTGATTTCTAGGGCCCTCAAAATTGCCCTCAATCCTTACACTATTCACATTATGCTATCGTTCCGTAACGAACGTAGCAAGATGTCTCCGTCTTTCCATGTTGTTCACAACACCGGGGAGCTCAGAAGTCATCTATAACAGAGCTGAAATGGGTCACTTTGATTACCGCGTAACCCGGACATAGGTGAACCGATTGATCTGTTCCTGACCTGACTGACCTTGTGACATGGTCTTGACTCAGAAGACTCGATTGACTTTGCTATCCGACAACCCGATAAGCAAATAGTGACTAACGCCTCAGACGAGTGCCGGATCTAGGGGAGGAAACGGAGGCAAGCGCCCCGTTTAGGGGGCGTCAAACAAGTAAAAATAAATAAATAGAAGCTCCTAAAAAAAACTAAGGAAAATCACCTATTAAATTTGAATTTACCTGAACTTGTTCAAAATTTCAATACCTTCACGCTAAGACATTTTTTATGTTATTCCATACAACCTACCTCCATCTTTAAAATTCAAAAACGCGATTCAAGTGAGATAGGCAGGTCTACTATCTTACTGGAGTTAGTAATAGCGATGCCATGACAGGCTCCAGAGAAGATGATAAAAGTACACTATGTGATGCCTGACAATGTTGTAGCCGTCGTGTTGTTTGGCTAAAAGGCAATGGAAAGGGCGGCAAAAGAGCGTGGAAAGGGCGGTAACATTTAATTTTGCCCCCATAGGGAAATTTCTAGAACTGGCACTGCCTCAGACCACACAATTACCTCAGTTGACGACTATTTCTACACACCTGGGAGTATTTTAGTTCTTTCCGGTGATATTAGACTATTTCCATATGTTATGACTATTGTTAGAAACTTTTCGGTGTCAAATTTTTGGGTTCTTGTGTAAAACCCCAGTCTCGATCACTGCCTGAAAGAAACAAAGGCAACAGGGTATAATAAATGAAGAGAGAAGACTCTGGCTACCCCTCCCGCGTCACCGGGTCAGGCAGTGTTCTAAGCATAGCCGCGGTGATCTGGCGATCCTGTCTAAAACTTGACGCGAATGAACGCATTGACTCAGCATACCGTTTTGGCTCTGATCTACAAGTGTACGGACGTTACGTGATGCAGTTATTTCGATTTAATGCTAATCATACTAATTAGGTGGAAAAGAATGATACATTTTTTCTTCTGTCGTGATTAGATTGTCAGAGTATATGCGCAAACAAATTTTGGCAGCTCAAACACAATTAAATAGTACAGGGAAATAATCCCAGTAACACACATACGTTAAAAATATACGTGGATTAAACGTTTGTACCGAAACGTAATTTTAACATTGTAGATGTACCGAAATGTCCAACTGTTCAACAGTTTATTCAACAATGTATAATTGTTGAGAAGAAACGATGATGAAACTGGTTCAGTTTTCCAAAACAGAGCATTAATGCTGTCTATTGGTATACATATATTTAGTTTCATTTTATCCATTGCTTTCACATATGGTGTTAATTTTCCAACAATGAATTATGAAACCGCTGCTGTGGGTTTCAACCAGGTACGTTCCGCAGTTCTCGTTGGTAGCTCGTCGTTTTATCCCTTCATCTACATTTTATTCAGCTATCACCATTACATCATGTACAGTTGACTCACCTTAGTACTGACACTGAAATAAAATACAATTTCTGGGTGAATGTGGTTCACTAGTATTAGAATGTTCGTAATGTTTTGATATGAGGCTGTTGAAAACTAGCTGGAACCCAGTTCAGAGAAAAGGTAAAAAAAAAAAAAAAAGGAACTGGGATTTACATTGTTAGCACAGAGAGGTAATTCGCGAAAAGTTTATTTTGTTTGGTGAAAGCCCATATTTGTGCTGCACTAAGTAACATGTTGGAGTATAACACTTCACTATAATATGTGCGTTGTTGTAAGATAGTTCGTGCGGTGAGCCAGATTACACTGTTATTTTTGGGTACGGGAAAAAATGAAAAATCGGAATAACCAATATATTGTTCATACACAATGTACTGTGGATTAGTTCTACAAATACTGCCCATGAAATTTTGATATTTTATTCACACTGGCTAAATTCTAACACATTCTCCGATTAGACGTTTAGTGGTTGTTGGGACCTTACAATGTTTACATTGATATGATTGCGTAGTTGGAAATTGACTGTAACTAGCTGTATCTACAAATTAATCACTCGCCACATTGAAAGGAACTCCGGCAATCTAAGAATCTCTAGGGACATGCCTGCCGCAAGGCAAGGAGAGCGAATATCTGCTCGTGATGCACGTCCCAGCAAGTGCACAAATTGTCTTGTGCAATGATGCAAAGAGGTAGGTGTGGAATACGGGTCCCTAACAGAAAAAAAATAGAATATTTATATAGTTTAAAAGCATATTTTGTTTATTTATATATTGACATCTTTATCCTAAAATAAATACTAGCGTGCAATGATAAATACTTTGACTGGTTGCAGAATACTTTAGGATTTGGTTCACAAAACATTAGCTTGACAAAAAATATCCAAATACCGAATAACTCGAAAAAAAAAAAGAAGTTTTCAAACATAAACTTTCCTTAAAAAATTCGTTGTAAAAATAAAAAATAATTTTGTTTACGCATGACTAAGATGAAAGGTATCTGGCGCACCTACTGAAGAATTTATAAAAGTGACTGTACGTGAGAGCACGTCTCATGCTTTTCTTTCTAGGCATACATAAACAAAATTACTTGTTACTTTTTAGAACGAATTCTTTAAAAAAAAGTATGTATTTAAAAAAGAAGTTATTTTTCATCATACCTTTTAAACCCTAACACCTGGAGTTTTGGAAATGGGTACATATATGTGCAAAACGCCATAGTACAATATAGAGTCATTACATTTTACTAATCTGATATAAACTATGTATAAATCAAAGCAATGTTGAAAGTGGTACAATTTATGACACTTTTATTTACTTTGCTTTAACCTTCAATAATTACAGAAATGGGTACACTGACCAAGGTATAAATCTGAATTGAATTAAAGGCAAAGAAAGTTTTTCAAAAAATTAGTTTAATAGTAGGGTCAACCATAGTAAGGGGCCTTAGCCCTATATTAGTTTCAAAAGTACAACAGTTACCGTGACCGTCAAATATAAATAATGATGAATAGATATATATTCAACCTAGGTAGTACATTATTAACAAAAATCACAGCGAATCATTAAATTAAAAAAAAATAATACAGTAGAATATAATAATAATAATAATAATTCAATATTTAATTATGGATAAAAAGTATCAGTTTCTGAATTCTAAACTATTGATATCAATATCCTTCAGAATTCCCAGATATTGGGTTCTTATCTGAAGTCAATTTCGTATTACTTTTTATTTTGAAATATTCGTTTTAGGCTATGGCAACTGAAATTTTAGAATTCAATATTTCCGAAATTGAAATTTCCTATTTATTGAAATTATCACCCTTCAGAAAAGTCATATTTCGACATAAAATAATGTTTCAGAAAAAAATCTGACAATTTTAGAAAGTTTTTAATAAGGTTTTTAATTTCCTATATTAAATTTCCAATATCATGTTGTTAGGGTAAGCGGGGGTGAATTGCCCACTTTCTTATATTTTGCTTATTTATTACAATGAACGGAAATCTACAGGGAGGAAAAGCACACCAAATGGGAGGTGCATCTTTCAGCATTTCTGCCTGGACTCTAGATTATGTAGAGTTATATAATGTAGGAGATACACTGATGCTTGTAAGATAACAGCGATATGAGCATAGTACTCCATCATTCAGGTAAAACGCCCACCATCGTGGAGTAATATGCCTATGCAGAGCAACAATATGCTAAACAAAGAGGAAGGCCACAAAAATGGAAATGATGTTACGATAGAAATTACTCATATTACAGGAAATTATATTGCGTTACAAGTTACAAAATCTAGCCTATAGTATAAAGCATGAAGTTCCACCTACTTCATGAGCATTGACAGGCTTAGAAAATACAGAATACAAAAATATATATTAATTGAAAATACGAAATGGAAAAGATTGTTAAGCTTTATTCTAATGGTGAAATGTAAGTTTGTTTTGCACATCCCAATACTAATAGCATTAAACACTTTTATGGGAATATTAGTCTAACTGAAAATAAAAGAATATGAAAAAATGAAAAATATGTAATTCATTGAAGAAAATGAACTGAATTTACATGTTTCTACACTTCTAAGACAAGGAGTGGCATTTAGGGCATATTTGGAAACGGTGTACATACTTCATGGAGACACTTTTGACAACGAATACACTTGATCCACTCACTTGTAGATATAGGACGCGTACGTTTATAATGCCCACCACAGGATCCGCGATAGTAATTTACATCTTTATCAGATGAGTCTGTACGGTTGCACTGATTTTCACCTGAAACAATTTTACTTTTTCTGGATAACTTAGTATTGTGCCTAGGTTGCTTGGATTTGTTTGCTCTATTTAGATCGCATATATTCTTCTTTATTATTTATTTGCGAATAAGTTCCCAGTACAGCACATTGTGGCCATTTTACATAGAAACATTAACAGAAACTAACAACAACAACAAAAATATAAACAATATGTACAATAACGTCAAGATAACAATATTTACAAGTACAATTTGTTTATCTGAGCCCTAACAGTAGTAATGTCCCGGAAAGAGAGGCCCCATACTTTGGGAGCTAATTATGTAATGACCCAGAAGAGATCTATGCGAAAACCTTTCAGTAAAATCTCTCAATATTCTGCCACAGCTTTTTGGGTGTGGGATCACCGAACGCTATCATAATTGCTGAAAGACAAATCTTAATTAGTAGCACATGAAGACATATGGAAAAGAAAACTAAGCAAGAGGGCGAGTAGTATAAGATTGCTTGGCTGAACTTAATACAGTATACCAAGGAAGGTCAAGTTCTCTTGTCTGACTGAAGGCGACGGACCGTTCTTAGGATGAGTTGAAGGGAATGCCTGGCTGAAGGCAAACAATATACCAAGGACGGTTAAGTACCCCTTCCCGCCTGGCTGAAGAAGCAAGGACAACAACTGCGTGCCTGGCTGAAGGCAATCAGCTGCTATTAGGATGGGTTAATAGCCTCAGTGCGCCTGGCTGAAGGCGATCTGAAACTAAGAAAGGTTGCGAACAAATACGTGTACTTGCCTGGCTGAAGGCAAATGAGGATCTGTAATAATATTTGCCTGCCTAGCTGAAGGCATGCAAATACAAGATAATGGGAACTCCGGCTTACCTGGCTGAAGGCACTCTGGAGTTAGGAGAACAAGGTATAAAAGAGATTGGCAATAAAAGATGAATAAAGCGTATGGCAATAATGCAATATGATAAGCATAAGCCTAATAATGAATATTCAAAGAAGTATTAGATAATAAGGATTTATTAGTGGAATACTGTCCAAAGAAGAGAACACCTAGCAGAGAGCTTGATGTTGTCTGGCCAGGAGGAACTGAATTTGAATCGTCCTGGACCTGGTGAAGTGACGTCACAGCGTCACGTGACATACTTTAAATCTTAATTTACATACACACATACACATTTATGAAATTTCAATGTTCAAATCTTTCTTTCCAGATCACCTTCGTTTGTATCACATGTTAATCTTGTTCATATTTAAATAAAAACGCGGAATCTACAATTTTATGAGTCCATAGCGATAATTGAATCTGTTATCTTTTTAATCTTCTATATATGAAAGTGCTGATTATTGATTAAAATCAAAACAGACTATATTCTTGAGTCCGCAGCATATAAAATTAATAACCAAGAGGGTGACTCAATATAAAGTAATTCAGGGGAGGTGGAAACACTGAATTTATATGGAACGTTAAAGACGTTACAAAGTGCTCTCAGAGGCAAAAATATCAAGTATCTGTGGGAGACAATTATATTTTGTAGCTAACAAACACGAGTTGCTGTAGACACTACTTATTTCCTTTAAATAATTCCACTATATCAGAGAATCTACCAACTCTCCTACTAAAAGTAGGTTTGTCAGACTTCCCCACGTGGAAACTCGTAAATTATCTTAATAACAATGGAAGCAAAATTTTACAGTAGACCTAGTGTGTTGACGATCGTACTTAAAACAATTTTCGAAGATTGATGATGATATATTTTATTTATTTGACACTGAGTTTCCACAATACGTGTGACTGTATTGTATCCCGGTTTCAATTAAACAGGGTGTTAAAAACTGCATGGGAGATTTTTCAGAAAGTTATTACTCAGAAACCCGGTTATTATTCAGAGGGTTAATACTCCGAGGAGAAAATATAAAGATATATCATTTTACGTCTGTAGAATAACTTCCCAAAGTTTATCAATGTATTTTGGAATCACCCTGTACATAAAAATACATATCAGAAAACTGAAGAAAGATGATGCCACTTCAAAAAACATTATAAGTAAAAGTTATGTACTAAGAACATTTAAATCAGACTGTATGTCTCCACTTTCTGCACCTTCGTCTCTTTTGGTGTCACCTTCGTCTTCCATGGAATTGCGCCTTCACTCAATCGCATCACTGCTGTCACCTCATATTCTCTTTCGTGTTCTTTAGAGGGTGGGAATTTCCTTCACTGGGATTTTTACTCCCACTTACCCTATATCTCTGAAATTAAGTAAGTTCACTTCTGAGCTCTCAGATATTTAATGTAGAGCATCCGATTACGATTATTCAAAATTTTGTCGCTTCTGATTACCGCGGACACAAAATTTACACTAGCATGAAATTTGAAGTATGCGTTTCTCTCTGACATACTGTTTCTTCACTATAGAACACATTTATAATATATTAATTAATCATTTCACTTCTGAAATAATTAATTAATATATTATTAAATATATTAATTAATTGTTTCAGAAGTTCCCAATACAACTACCCAGTTCTTGTGGTCCAGTTGGTAATACCGTTGACTTCAGATCGGCAATGAGTGGGTTCGCGGGTTTGAACTACGTTAGCGACCATATGTTTGCCTCAATTTTACCAGGCGAGTGCAGGGATTGTACCTCACGAAAGGATCTCCTGCTACCTTCCATATCCTCACCTGTCTGAGTGAAAAAACCAAGGTCATGCATTAATTCAAATTCTGATTTCGACTATACGCAAAAATCTGACTTCTTCAGCAGTTTCGTTGCAATAATAGGTTGAAGAGAATAAACATTTGAAATTTCCTGCGATTTTTGCTAAAGATCAACAAAATTCGCAAGTAAATTTATTTCATTATACTCATTTTATGTGTTTGTTGGATTCAAATGATACTTGCTTTTAAAGAGTTTAAGACCCAAAATTCTCGCTTTGCTCATCTTTTATAAAACTAAACAAAAAAAATCCCTTTCGGTAGGCCTACAGGCTGAGGTAGATTTCGAAGTTTCGCTGGGAGCCGGGGCTCGCAACCCAACTTCAGTGCTTTTGAGAGGATGTTCCTCCTTTATCTTAACCAAAATCTCTCTGCAGCACTACACCACCACGGAGTGCATCTTCACCCTCCCACGGTTGGCTGCGCCCCCAAAAGGAAGATTTGCACTATTTATTGTAAAATACTCTTGGTCTTACACCTTCATTGAACATTTCGTTTCTCTACCTTCAATGATTTGGAAATTGGGTTTTGGGGCGGCCATTTTGGATCCAATTTGACGACTTTTTGAAAGTTTTCTTATTTTGTCGTGACCTACTTGTGA
>JAGDQP010001094.1:114343-132775 GCA_022664845.1 Lepisma saccharinum
AGAATTCACAGCATGTGGACAAGACAAGTTATTTTGATTATCTTATAAATGTAAATAATGTACATTAATAAAATTTATTGAAATATAAATATACAAGAATACTCGATCCGAAGACCTCCAAATCATTAGGCAAGTCTATTTTAGTCATCTATTTAGTATTTACTCAATGAAAGAGAAACGTTTAAAAAAGAACCAATCACTGTCGGATCTAAAATCAAGTTATTTTTAGTCAGTGTCAACAGGCCTACACTCAAATGAAATAGCATAAGCGTTAGCCATCATTTTTAGGAAAGTACTAGGAAAGAAAGCAATTACCTAATTAATACTACCCTGAATGCTCAGACTGTACATCTCTTATGTTGTAAGAAAGACTTACAGCTACCATGTAATTTACATGAAGTAGTTGTTGCCAGTATCTGTTCAACAATTTACATGAAGTAGCTGTTGCCAGTATCGGTTTGGCAAACAGCAAAATGATTAGACGAAAAAGTAAAATTATTCAACATTTTAGTGGTAATTATATAAATCACAGCAATATTCGATCTACTATTTGATGAGGTATCTCGTCGGAGGTAGGATATTGGTCGTCGGCTGCCACGTTGACCAGACGGGTTGGGAAAGGAGAGCCTAAGCTCTCGCTGTGATCGTCAATATCTTTCATTCATAGCAACTCTCCAAATTGCTGGGTGGGCACTGTACCAGAACCACACACCTAGAAAAAAGCAATATTGGCAGCACCGAGAATCGTACACGGGACACCTCAATTCATAGTCAACAACGCTAACCACTATATAATTTTATATAAGCGCAAACATTAGTTTCTGAATGTCCATATTCACTCTCACCTATGACATAAAACTGAAATATTTGAGGAAATAAATAAATAAATATATATATAAAGCATCATAAAATACGTCAAGAATAAATTAAACGACAAAATTATCACAGAGAAAATGCAAATGCAATAAAATTTTGAATAAAACTCTTAGACCTACAAACATATACAAACACAAGAAGAGTTACATTAAAACAAAAATTCGAAGAAAGGGTGTAGCCCTTTATACGGTAAGAGAAAGAAATAACGTCGGGGCGATATTCCTTCCTCAGACAGGCTTAAAATAGAATGGCCCAGTTTATTTTTAGAAAGGTCATTTGTACTGTATGTATTTCAGTAATTGAATTAAACCATAGTTTTTAGAACAAATCATACGTAAGTACTTGATTTCGGTACAAATTTAGATTTAGTTCAACAGTTACAGTCAACGTAAGATGTACCAAGAGCCGTGGCTCAAAACTACAACTTTGGCTTAGGCTGCGGGAGGTCCTGGGATAGATCCCATGTTACATATACGTTCTCTATCTTACAGCTAGTGTGGTAACAGCTGAGTTTAGCCTTTCGAGCGCCACTGCTTGCATAAGAAGAAGAATAGAAATTTAATAGGATCGCTGTTAATTATTCGCAGATACCTAACGGCTTGAATCACCACACTTACGTCATGTAACATCCAGAGAAATTGTTTCTCTGTGAACCTTTTACACCTGGTATCTTAAAGGCAGAAAGAAAATACATAAATTGAACTTGGAAGCTGTTACTTTATTTAATAGGAATTTGTGCTTCTCTATTTTGAATATTTCTCTAATATTCTCCCCTATCTTTACTTAAATTGGTTTAGAAAAATACTTAAATGTTTGGCGGGAATTCAGCACACACTCAATTTACACTCTGGGACTTTAATTTATTATTTTCTCGGGAACAAGTGAAAAAAAGATTGAAACAAGCGCGGGGTACAGACTTGGCCTGTAATTTCTTTGGCTCTATTCCCTATCTCAAAAGGCGGTTGCACTTCCAAGAAAACTCAACCTGGACTCCCATGCCCTTTCCCCTTCCATGTGGAGTATAATTAATCTATCCAATTCTTTAACAGCAAATTGAAACTTGTTCCCTTGGCTATGACGGATTGCAACAACTCATGCCCTCTCGCGTATAGCGAGCAAAGCAACATTTAGAGAGGGGAGAAAACCCTCACGACAAGCCTGAGCTTTTCATACGTGATTCTCTAATTAATTGATACAAGGTTACACACATCTTCACACTCAGAACTGGGGATCTTGACTAATTTGTATTTCCTGTAGCAATTCCGCCGTAGAGGCAGATTCAGATACTTGAGCAAAGCTTGATTTTACATAAGTTAATGGAAAATACACATTGTTAGCAAACGGCCGCTGCCGTGTCCCTCCCATGGGGATTTTATTTAATTCATATAAAAGTACTGACGAGAGAAGTTCTGCTCTCTCTTCCCCTTCCAAGGGTTCAGATTTATAGGTCCCTAGCTTATTCGCATTACGAATGGAACAGAGTATCACGTCCCTCTGACTTAAAAATAAAATCGAATTCAGATTTATAAGATAATTGTAAGTGATAGATTTGAAAGTAGAAGTGAAACCTGTGTACTGAACTCATTACTTGCTCCCATGAAATTTCAAAGATATAAAATACAAGTGCCGAAGGAACCTAGGAGCTGGGCATCGCATCTGCAAGGCCTCGAAGTGCTGCAGTGGGCAGTCAGTTCATACGTGTGGTCTCAGCGAGACGCGCTCCCATTAATACGGTTCCTACCCCCCTTTGTTTCAACAACGAGAGCTTGGACCAAATTTAAAAAATCGTCTCGGATTGGCTGAAGCTTCCCACACTATCTTACGCGCTCCAGAGTTCAGTACTCAGTAACCAAGTTCCCTCGTTTTTTGAAACTAAAGCTAAAAGAATAGAAAGCATATGAAATACATGGAATAAAAATACAAGTACAAAACATAATACAGAAAATTAACAAACATGTAAATGACAATTATCAATAAAAGGTTACATACACACATTTCAATTTACAACCAATTTATATGTACACTAAATACGGATCCGGCCAGATCATTACCTATAACCAAAAATATAATTAATAGTTAATTTTTAAAAATTAGCATATATTACATTAGTTATGTGAGTAACATGATTGGTTTACCAAGCTTTGTTACACCCAGCAGCCGGTCATCCTATATGAGGTTTTTCTTCAGTCACACCAGGAAAATTGTACTTAGAAAATAGGTCCTGGATGACCTTCTAACATCTTCTCCCCCACCTTATTCCAGCCTCAATCTGAACGTAAAGGCCCTAAAATAAATTCAAATTCAACGTAAGATTAGGTTTTTAATATTCAAAACTTATCATGTTATCTTCAAAACTTAACTTCTATCATACAATTTTGAAATATGCATAAAGTTTCCCGATGGCCTGATTTGGAAAAACATCAGCTCGTCATTTTCAAATATCAAGATATTGCCCTTTTCGTACGTTATGTTATAACCGAGTCCAGATAGGTAAAAATGGCCTTTGCTGTAATTAATTCAAACAAAACAATAATGGTTGGCATTAGTTCATATACGTACCCCTAGTTTAATATACTAAATCTACATTCTGACCTTCGCACCATCGGCACAAATATTGGAAATTACCGTCCATCCTATGTCTTGTAGACAGTTTTTCAACATTTAATTGAAAATGGTTCAAGATAGGAAAAATATTCTTAGGACATAAATTAAAGAACAAAAAAGAAAATACACGATTTTGACAGTTTTTGATGGAAATGCCAGTTTAATGGAAAAACATTTCAACAGTATTTCAAGAACAAGAGCCTATTTGATGCATTCTGCTTACGTCAGAGAAAGTTGTTTTAGCGATGTGTAAATAGTGTTATCCTCGTCAGTCCATTTTAATATCAGATAAAGATACATACAAAACCGATTTTTTATCATTTTTACTGAAACGTTTCTGGTTTAAGAAAATATTTGGCTCACGTAGATGGGATTTTGTAGACAAGAATTTTGTAGACAACATATGTTGAGCATAGTTATTGTATGTTTTAATAAGTTTACTGGTTTTGATTTGTGAGAAGTTCGCTACGTGGAAGTACAGTTTGAGTACTACTACCAGTAATCAGTCAAGTTGGAGTGATTGATCTTAGGAACATAGACATTGTGGATAAGATGACGTCCCAAAATATCTCATTCTCACAATTCGATTCGTTGAAAGACAAATAAGTTTCCACTTGGCAAGGCTCAGGTTTCATATGAAAGTACACAGCATAGATGACGCTAAAGCAGCACATTTGTTGTTGAGACATTTGAAAAGATGATGGTGCATACTAAACCGAAACAATTGGAGAATTTAAAACTGGAGAAAATTGAGTAAATATTGAAATCATTATTGGATACTCCTACCAGTTTCCGCAACTGAAAGATCCCACTCTCACAATCTCACACACTCTCCCAGCAATTAGGTCAACCATTATCGGACTACATTCAACAAGTAAGCGCTTAGGCTAATAAATGTCAATATGGAAAATTCCTGAGTGAAGCATTGGTAGACCAATTGATTTTAGGGGTAAATCATACGAAGTTGCGGAAGAGACTTTTGGCCACAGACACTTTCACTTTTGAAGAAGCAGTCAAGATATCATGGTAGAAAGAGATAGTCAAGAGCTTTCTACCCGGAAATATCCATTAAGCTAGGGGAATTAGGGTGTCAACGTCATCAAACAGACATCTCATTGGATTAATCAGAAAAAAAAAACAGGGTGTACAGAAAGAGAATTAGATCAACCTATGTAAATTTTGCTCCCGCGCGCACCCTAGGAATAATCGCCCTGCTTATAAACAGAAGTTCCACCATTGTTATCAGGTTGGGCATTTTCAAATTTGCTGCCCTAAGGGAACACCAAAAGCTTTTGAACTTCACTGTAGAAAGTTTTCAGCTCCAGACCCATACATGAATTCAATCAAGAGACAAGAGAAGATCAGAAAAATGTCATCGCGGGTATCGGAATTGATGGCATCTGGCTGGGTTGCGTAGATAGTGTGACAGGGTCCAACGAGTCCCCATCTGTTGTCTTAAATTTAGTAATTATGAATACCTTGATAAGTGACGTGATTGCCATAGGTAGTCAATATAACCTTATGAGCCGCCTTACATGGGAAGGATTGAAGTCTAACTCTCCGTTACTTCGATTAAATTAGAGTTACGAGGAATAAACCAATTAAAATTTAACGTAAAGGGCTCTGTTGTTTACCTTGTTGTCCTTAAAGGTAATTTATATAAACTGGTATGGATAGTTGTAGAAGAAGAGTTACCATTCTAGGTAGAACAGTCGTGGACGTGATTATACATAATTGGCGTAATCGTCTTTGGTATCTAACTGGCTTTGTGCAGTATGGAAACAAAGGCCTGATGGAAGGTCAGAGAGATTCAGCGTTGGCGGAGAATAAAACGACTAGTTTGTCTCAACAAAAATATGCACCAGCTACACCTAGGTTTCCATTCAGCCAGAAACAAAGTTATGAGAACAATCCAGGTAGAGTCATAGAATATCAACAAATACAAAGAGATGTACAGAGTTTAGTTTCATTGTGCAAAAAAAAATTACAAGAATAACAAGAGCAATTCCAATCGTCAATTCAAAATTATTTTGCTGAAGATTGTCACAAAGTAATTTTAAACGAAAGGACTCCAAGGTTAATGTCAGCTACACCAGAAATACAAGAGATGGGTCTTAGTATTTCAGAGAGGTTGGGAACTCACACATCTAAAGTAGAGAAGCAAGTCCCTGACCAAACAATTCCGAAAATGCAACAAACTACTGACCACACGACTCTGAAGGTAGAACAAAACACTGAGCAGACAACTCAGAAAGTAGAATATCCAGTAGTTCCTCAAAAACAAATCGAAAACTTAATTACGGATTTGGGATATGGGCATTACTTGAAAACTCGAACATTCCAAGACAATTTACAAGTCTGCAATCATGGATAGATAAAGATTTTGCCTCAGCTATCCAAGAAGATGTGCTGACTTTAATATCTGGAACAGAACATTCATAATAATTTTAATTCAGATCAGTGTTTTCAAAAAAAAAAATTAGCCTATCACTATATTTCGTTGGTGTACATGTTAAATATTTTAGTGCATGCTTATTTAAGACAATTGTTATGCTTCAATTATGTGTATGCCAGTAATAATTCTATTATGTGATCTCGAAATTCATTGGAACTGTTATATTTTAAGAATTATTTTTCATTGATTCCAGTATTATGATTATTGGAACTGTTATAGTTTAAAGTCTACAATTTTCATTTTGACTTTAACATGTGTAATGCAGATATATACCATACAAGTGTATGGAGATATAGAAAAGTGAACACACTTTGATTTTAATTAATCCATTTCAAACCAAAAGTTAGATTTAGTCTTGTTGCGCAATTGACAATCGAAGTCCGCATTTTTTTTTAGATTTCTCTTCATTCTTGATGGTGCGAAGTTCAAATAGTTCGTATTTAAGGACATTGTTACCGAATATCTCTTTTAATATTATGCGACTAGCAAACCAATATAACTTGAGTAGTTATAGACCAAATATAGAATGGAAAAGGTAGAAGTCGAGATCACAATTTATATGTTGAAAACTAATCATATGAAATATTATGTGCGAAGATAAAAGTATGCCTTCTATCATCATGGTTGTCAAGCAAATAAAGATATACCTATCGAATTGAATTTAAGGTATATTTCATGGCTAGTATGTTGTCTAGTGTGAGATTCATTATTTGGAAGGATCGTAGTTTAAGATATTTATGAACCCACGGACCTTTCGTCATAATCGATTCGGTCATTACTTTACACGACAAAATATATTTTCTCTCTCTCTCTCTCTCTGGATCCTTCACACAGAGACCCAATACAGATTATACTCACAGAGGCCCAATACAGAGAATAATACTAAGAGGTAGCACATAGGTCTTAACATTATTTAGGCAGCAAAATCAGTTATACCAAGAAAATTAAGCCCACTGACACGATGTGATACACAAAAACATCGTTTATCCGGACTCCGGATAAACAAAATATCCGGGTAAGTCAGGTTTACTATTTTGCATGCTATCAGCGACTGCAACTGCAGAATTACAGCAAAATATACCATTATTATCAAAGTAAGGAGTACATACAACAAGTTATCTGGTACCTAAAAACGAAGATACAAGTGTATATACTGTAGCATGCGAATATCAAGAACAATATGTAGGCTACACTAAACGCAAAGTTTCTGTCGGGTAAACGAACACGTTCGAGATTCCAAACACCCACACTCCATTTCTGGCTTATCCCAACACCTAAAAAACACACAACATAGCCTTACTGATGTATCCATTGTGCACACAACAAATTCGGCTATTGAAAGAAACATATATGAGAAAACATATATTCTAAAGCGTGAACAAAAATTAAATTTAGATACAGGGCCAATGGACAACAGCTGGATTCCAATACTTAATAAAACACTCGATTGTCACAGATAGCATTTTATTTATTCGCCACATTCAGTCAAAACATTCAGGAGCGTTTGTTGTTGTTGATTTGTTTATTTTTCATTTATACTTCACTTCCATACAAATTGAAGCACGAAAGTGACGCCACAGTCTAGCAACACTGTTCTTATACTCTGGTCGTTTCGACGAGCAGTTCGGCATTCTCAACTTTCCTCATCACCATATTAACCATCGTTTTAATTTTTACCATCGTTTGATAATGCGAGCGTACCAACTTGCGAAATATATCACGAGTATATTTATTTTAACGTTTCCAATATACGAGCGAATTAGCTCCACATCAACAGGTAAGAAAATATAAACTTTTACTTAGGCTTTTTCCCCTTCGGATTGAATCAATCATTATATGAGAAATTATTATAACAGAAAATTGCTTAACTGTTACAGAGAAGGAGAATTCAATTTTTGAACACCCATCAGGAGACTGATAGTCAGCCTGTTGTGAATGAAGATGGACAACTGTTTTGTTAAGACTTAGTCGTTCGTATATACGAGTATTTATTCGTTCGTATACGTATTTAAGTATATTCTGTTCACTTCTAAAATATAATCGGTTTACAAGTGAAACACGTTAAGTTAACAAACATAGTTTTGAGATAACGAAGGAAAACGAAATTGTAATTTTGTAACTCGAAAATAATACTAGAAAAATAAATGTCAGGATAATATATCTAAGCTTTTTATTTACATTATATATTTATCAAGTATAGAAGATGAAAAATAAAAATATACGTGACTTTTTGCCCGTGTACAAAAAAGCACAAGTAACATACCATTTACTTATAAGTTATTTCATTTTCTAAGCGATCTTTCCAGAGTTTTCCACAGCAACCATCCAAATGCCGTGATGATACTTTCAACTTAGGCCCTAAACAACACCTTCTTGCATCCTTTCCTCTACCCTATTCAGAACTGAATCTTGGATGCTAAAGGTCATAAATAAAATTAAAATTCTAAGCGATTTTGCATTATTAAGAAATATATGGACAAAATTATACTTTATTATCCCATTTCTTCAGCATTGAAAAATAACATAATGACAAAATTTAAGTTACAATAACTAGTAACTTTAAAATAACTAGTGACTATTTACTAGTTACTAGCAACTCTAGTAACAAAACACCTAAGTTTTTATTCATCTTCGTCTGATGTAATTGTGGTCATGTCTCTCGCTGTATTAACACTTTTCATACCAGTTATGAAGAGGTTAAGGCACACCTTTAGAAAATCCTTCCTTCTGGTTTCTAAAATAATCAATTGTTTTTTGTTCAGCTTGCTAAAATCACTTGCACAACGTTTCTTGCACTTTGCGATTCTTACATCATCTATTCTGTGAACAATTTACGTTTGCTTACAGAAATAATTTGATAAATTATTCAGAGCAGGAATTCTGCCCAAATGTTCAGTTTTGGGGTGGTAAGTAGAGCTTTCAAAAGGTTTTTTCTGAATTTTTAACCTAAACATTTGAAAATTTGTGTGTAAGCTTGATGTCCTGTTTCATATATGTTTCTTTTGTCGAATATTTCTCAATTGGCAGAATATTGCAAAGTTGTAGGGTTCAAAAGTAGCTGAGGTGTCGGTCAGAACGTCTCCGTGAGATGAGTTCAAAGCCACATATATCATCTACGTATGTCCGTCCTTAACTGAGTATCTACTAATTCGGGGAACTTCTATGGCTAAGAAGGTGGTTGAGATGTTGTTTGAGATGTCTCGTAAAAGCATGCTAAAAACCAGATAGATAATGATGATTGGATGAGCAGGTCTCGAGATAGAAGTTGGATCTATTTCCCCATAAGTAATGGGGAAACACGTCATCTCTCAACTCAGGAATTACTTGCGCTACGAAGGTGGTTGAGGAGTCGTGAAGATCTCGCCAATGTGAGTTCAAAGACCAAAAGATGACTCAGGTAGTATAAATTGTTCCCAAGATAAGAGAATGTTCACTTCCTCATAGCAACTAATGAAGACAATCAACATCTTTCAACTAAAGAACTACTAAGACTAGGAAGGTTCCTGATGTTTCCTTCCTAAGGTGTCAGCGAAACTCAAAATCAGTAGCTCGCTGCTGAAGTCTGGCGGAAGTACATAGTTTCGAAGGAAATTGGCAGAGAAAGTTTGTACACAATACACGATCAAGAGCTGTTAGACGAAGGAAACAGCGATTAGAGGAATCCAACTATCCAAGATGGTATCTTATGTGAAGTATCTATTTCGGTATACTGTGAACGACAGAATCCTTGCACCAAAAATATATTTTGTTTTTATAACTTATGTATGTTTACTGTTTACATTATCTCAGATATATTTTTAGATGATATGGTTCAAAAACCTTCATATTTATAATATATATATGGTATATATAGGAAGAGAGAGGGTGGGGGACAGAGATACTGATTGGGGTTAAGTATGAATTAGAATTCGTAATGTACTTACACACTTGCTCATTAAACAACTACAGAACTAATCATAGATAATCTACTCCATCTTCAAGGAGTGTAAGGTCGTCTTCACTCTTATGTAAAATATATACATGTCTTTATTTATTTCCCTTAGCTTCGAAAAATCTGGAGATTTTGAGGAAAAGCCGGATTTTCCGTACCCCTTGTAAAAATCGGAAGATCTTTGGATTTTTCGGAAGACCTTGCAACGCTGTTAATCAAGTGATCGTTCATATTTTTCAAAATTATTGATTTGAAAAAATAACTATGGAATGATGAAGTTGAAAACGAACAACTAATTTATAAGTCCCGACAAATAAAATGATTAAGAGAGAAGTTGTATTAACAATATAACATCGGAGCTGTTTTTCTATTTACGTGGTTATTGTATTAAATATTATACAGACAGGAATTATCTTACATTCTCTTGCTTTAGTGATGAATAATAATTATTGTTTCGTCAAAATACTTAAAACCTGACAGAAACGAACTATTGTGTCATCTGTTGGGATCTTGTTCTAAGTTTTCTTAGCTAACGATTTTGAGGAAAATTAATTTTATAGAAAATGGTAACACGTTGGTGGGTGTTGACACATTACACTTCAAGGGTTGAATAGACGGATTGAAACTTGAAACCAGTTATCGGCAAAAGTTTTACCTAAAACCTCTAATAAACGAAATATTTCTGATTTTACACATCTTTTTAGTTTGTGAGTCTGTCAGTAGGGGAAGGTTGGACAAAACGGGTAGGTGTGATTACTTGACTGTAGTGTGTATAATAAGCAACTAACCAGAATGCTTCTCGGCTCCAAAGAAACTTTCATTCTTCTACAACACATGGATATAGTTAAAAATTTCATTATTGTTTTCGTTTCTTCTGGAAATTTCATTTTCAAAAAATGTCATGTTTCATTGTTTTGTCGAACCGGTATGATAAAATAGGGTAGTAATTTAAATCAGTATAGTAAATTTCATCACATATTAAAAATCATTAACATAAAGCTACAATATATATTTATGACTATGAGAACAGTTATAATATTACAGGAAGATAAAATTTTAATAAATAAACCACTGAGAAAGATAGATGAAAAATGTAATTTCTGTTTTGATAAGTAATGAAGAAAGTTAAAAATATTTGTGAACATTACCAAAACAATCTCGTTCTATATAGAACAGTTTTAATGATTTCAGAAAATACCTACTTCAAATCTCCATACAAATAGCGAGCTTCACTTTGCCAATTGCCTAAGTTTTAAGATTTCAGAAGATGGCTCTGCTAGCACTTTGCACAAGGTGAAACAAACTACCATTACATTACACTTAAATAACTGTTAAATAAGGTGAGGTACTTATATTTGGCAGTCCTGGTTTAATAAATCCACAAACGAGCAATAAACTTCATGCTAAAACAAATCGAAGCGTAGAAAGTTATAATTTTAAAAACAAACTAAACTTGGAGGCGCGCTATTCATGAACTCACTACTTCAACTGACGAAACTGCCTCTGTGGTGCAACCACTAAGCAATTTAACTGCTTGATGTGACAGGAAAACCTGGCCGCAGCTGGTATCGATCTCACTACCTCACGAATTCAAATACAATGTTCTAGCACTGAGCTAAATTTGCTCAATGATATATTTATTGTCCCACCCCCTGAATATTTTTTTTCTCCGGGAGCTATACGAGCTCGTACAGTAATATTAACACCGAAACAAATTCCTGTGAAAACTGCCGACGATCAGCAGTGATATCCAATGATGGAACTAGCCTTATACATCTCCACTGCTGAAGCAAAACGTAACTGAAGACGGAGTAAATCGTTCATACATACCAACTTGTCTGAACGACTTGTCGAAAATGATGCTTTTCTTAATTTACTTTTAACTCCGTCTTCCGTGTCCGCGCGGAACTGGAAAACCACCGTTTTATTGTTCACAAGCAATGTCTTGTCTGTAAATCAGGGCCTGCGTAGACTAAACGTAGGACAAAACATTGCGTCTGGAAGGTGCTTTATGCGGTAATAGCCTTAAATGAAATTCTACTGGTAAATATCACCGGAGCTGTCACAGGGAATCGTAGCCGATGTATGTGAGTGAAATCATCACTTGATCCTCAATTACTTTTAGGGAGCTTTCCGAATGTAGTAAACAGACCTGTGCTATAAATAAATTGGTAAGTACCCTCGCAATGGCAACCTTATATTTAAAGCCCCAAATTAGGAGGTGCCTAATAGCTTTCTACTGCCCATTTCATGACATTTACACAATTATATCATAGTCGTCAGTGTAATTTTTAAGATAAAATGTATAACAATGATATTATATAATACATCTGTCATTTAATAAGTGTTATATTTGTATAATTGTCATAAGTCGTTTATACTAATACAAATTGTATGTATTTGTGAGTTTTACAGTCTGTTGTTTGATGGGTGGTTCTGAAGATTTTACTGTTTTTCCTTCACATCTGGAATCAAGTCCATTGGATAACACTTGTCTATTCTTCCGTTGGACCCGGAGTACTACTTTAGTCAACTGCCGAAAACAATTATTTTGGTGGTCAATTTTTACCCTTTGTGGATATCTGTTGATCCTGAAGGATAATGATGAAACAAACAAGAAGACTATTCATTGTTTTACTATTACGAACAGCATGTGTACTGTTCCTTAATTGACAAACTTACTTCAAATTTTATTGTGAATTTCTTTTAAGAAAAAGAAACTGGAATCAATAATTTTCTTGATATCATGAATAAGAAATGTTTTGATTTAATTTTTATCAGTGAAAATATAATATTTGTCTAAAAGGAAATCGATTATCTGTTGTTTTTTTTTTTTTCGTTTTCTTCTGTAAAGCCGTTTTCTTTCCTCTCTATAATATTTCTTAGTAAAAGTAGTGGAATTTAGATTGAAAATCAACCAATAACAAATTTTCCAAGGTTATAACTAACAAAATTAGAAAAAAAAAATGGAGATACTAACGTCAGAAGTATTGCAGAAGGTTATTCTTCCCTTAAAATGACGTTGATTTACCATACCATAACTGAGGGTCTTGGAAGTAAAAGAACCATACCAGAAGACATACATAACATGAGTTCTCTAGCTGTGTTCAAAATCTATTTTATATATAGAATGCAATATGCATGTATGAATGTATGTTACATAAAGGTTTTTATATTATTCAAAGTATCCGCACCGAATTTGGCATTGGATGAAATTTTCACAGTTGACTGTTTTCAAAAAGGAAAAGAAATAGAGTGAACTTGTACATACTTACGTAATTGTATCTAGAAACATCTAGATTATTGGAAAGTTATGTAATTTCCCTAGTTAAATGTACTGCGTGATTCAAATACGGACTATATAATTTCTAGATTTGAAGCAACATGAATGTAACATATCAAATGTAAATGAGAACAAGTACTGCATCTCAGCAGTTATACGCTCCATCCGCCAGCTTGGATACAACTTATTATCTTCAAATAGAAATAGGGGTAGTGTAAATCATATAAATCTGAATCTTTTTTCAGCATGTCACTGGTGCAATTAATTTTACCGTATTTTAACTGTTCTCAAGTTATTGCATGCTCTATATTTCGTGAGGTATGTATGAAATTATCCATACAATTTAAATATGCAGAACATAACTGTATGCAATCTAAATGAGACCAGGTACTGCATCTCTGCATATACTACTTGCTCCATAGGCCACCTTGGTTTCAACTTCAAATGGGAGTATTTAGGAAATTGAGGTCGAATAAACTTCAGACACTTGGAGGAGTATGCCGGTCGGGTAGTCTTGCGGTCTACAGCGGTAGTCCAACGGCTCGAAGGTCCCGGTTTCGAGTCCCGGCAGGGGCAGGGGTGTGGATTTTAATGGCTAAAGGGCGAATCGTGACGGGCCGAAGTCCAAAATTACTAGACTGGTACATATAAAAATAAAAGTTTACCAAAGTTTTACTTGGAGGAGTTAGTTCAGAGAGAATAGAAGGACACATGTATCGTATTGATGAGCGACTCTAATCCAGTTGTAGGTGATGGTCAAAATGGGAAAACAGTAGGAAAATATGGACTAGGAAGAGAAACACAAGTTTCCAGAAATTAGTTTATTTTTTTTAACTTAGATTCTATAGTGCTGGGAAACATATGGCTTAAGCAATATAAAATGAAGCTACACCTGGAAACACGCAGACAAAGAAACGTTTCAGATCGGTTATGTGCTAATTCAGAATATGTTTATAACCTGTTTGAATAATACAAAGACTCTTTCTGGAACTGATATTCATGCTGACGGTAATTTGTTCCTAGTGGAGATGGATATAGAACTGAAAAATGTAAGATAGAAAAAATACAAGATTGAGAAAATTAGCCCTAGAGAAGTTTAGAAATGAGGGAATGATAGAGGAATTTGTGGAAAAGTTAAAAAAAATATTCAAATTCGGTAGGAACAGATGGAAGTACTAATGAACAGTGGAATTGTTTAAAGCAGTGTTTGCTCGATACACTTCTTAATGTGATGTTAGATATATTTGACAGCAGAGATCAGCTCAAACTGTTTACAATCGTCGTTTGTTTTAGGTGGTAATAAGCGTAAACAATAATCTTGACTGTTTGATACAATGGTTAAGGTCGACGAATTTGAGTGTCCGAAATTATTTGTATGTTAACCTACTGTAATTCGATTTGAGTATAAATGCAGATGAAGAAATCTTTATAGAATAATATACGTTTATTATTACATTCGATTTATGCACTCACATTACTGTAACCTATCATTCCCTTCATTTGTTTATAGCTTTTTCGATTTTTAATGTATTCAAACATTCCAACTTTTCCTCTTCGCTGTTTCTTCTCATTTTTACTCTACAATTAGAAATATTTGCTGCAGGCTGTTTCTGAGCAACATATCCTAACTCAGTTTAATCTTTCTTAGTATATTTTTTTAGTTTTATTTCCTCACCTTTTCTTGTCAATATCTATTCATTTTTACTCTATCAGTCCTATTTGCCTTCATTACGTTTCTCCTCAATCCTGTCTCACACTTATTCAACTATATTACTTCTACCTTTCTCATTGTCCGATATTTCATTGCTATATAACACCACACTCTCTCGATTCAATTTGTGTTCTTTTTGCTGTCAGCAATTCTTTCATTTTTTAAAGCTCAGCTACGCATATCTTACATTTTATTCCCACCGAACAGATTCCATTATAATCATCAAATTTCCCACAAACTTTAATCGATTTCACTTACTGTACAGTCTAATAGCTAATAAATCTGTACAGAAGCACACCAACATCAGTTGTTGCGTAACTAATGGAAAATATACAAGCACGACTGTTACTTTAATCAATTTCAGGATGTAAAAACAAAATCGATTAATATTACTAATGCTTTTAGGATACTTAATTTTAAACACTTCGTGAGTTTTAGGATTACTTACACTTTTTCCGTACATTTTATTATCGACGTCTTGCTAAACTGAGGTTCACTCAGTTTAGCAGGCTCACTCAGCTCAGTCAGTAGAAAGATTTTCTCAATATTTTGTGATAACTGTAAGAATTTTACTGTTAATATCTTAGTTGATGAAAACAACAAGTTATCACAGAATCAACCTCGGTTCAGTCACCGTAAATTCTCACCGTATTTTCTTTTCTCTTAGACGATCAAACTTGCTTGAATTTTGACAAACTCTAATTTCTGTGTCAAAAGCTTACAAAAATTGTTCAAATAGTAGTCGAAAGTGAGAACAATGTATCAAGTGGTCAAATCGTGAGCCATTTTAAATGTAAGAGAAGTACTTTTTTACAGTGTTCATAACTTTAGATTTTACCGTGTTCTTTTTACAATACAATATAATGCAAAAATACTGCGAATAGGTAGAATAGTGTCCACGTTTTACAGTATATCTACTTCCAGCGCCTAGTATGAGTAACAGAAAGGTATATGGATGATCTTGTCTCTTTGTATTCTCTTTTTTCTGTACTTCCCTAGACCTCATCAGTAACTATAACTCAGAAAGATTGAATGAGAAGCCATTGGATTACTCATAATGTGAAATGGAAAAGCTATTACTTGCAACGTGTTTCCTATTGTAGTATTATTTACTAGATCAGTTTGAAAGAAATATTTGATGTTATACTGAGGAGGTTTCGTTTAGTGTGTGTTATTTTGTTTGTTTGCTTTAGAATTAAAATGTAGCGTGAAATGGAAGGTATGAAGGACAATGAGCTACATTCATTTGACATTTCTAAATATATTGCAAGAGGAAAATACAACAAAAATACAAAATTATCTTTAAAAAAAATCATGTTTAAACATGGCAGTCAAATTGTTGCACTTATTAGCTTAAATAAAACTGCCTATCTAAAGGGAAAACATATCAATAATTCAAAGATCTAGAACTCTAAAACATATTAGGTATAATCTTGAAGTAATGCTTCAAAGTGTACTAAACTTTATTCCGAGTGTTGCAGTTTGCTGATATCTCGTGCTTTAATTCACGAGAAGTGGATGATAATAAAAGGTTCTTATTTCAACAACCTGACGCTTTGTAATCTGATTCTCCAAGGTGAAGAGTAAATGATTAACCCTCCTACTATGTGGGGATTCCACAAAGAGCAACATCAAAAAGGATAAATGGAGTCGACATTGGGCTCGAAAAGAAACAAATAAATGTGTTGTTGAAAGTACTATACATTTCTTTACTGTTGAACATTGTAAGAGCGATTTCTCATCCTTCTAGAGTGGTTCTTAATTCAACATAAGTGCTAGCCAAGTTTGCTAAGCGCTATATTTTATCGCAGTTGTTATCAAAAACCAAACTCTGCTATGAGGATAATTGCGTTTAGTTAAAATGACAATAGAAGAACTGATAACATTTCTCAATGACAACGACATACCTGAACCACATTTATGTGTGTGTGTTCCATCTTCTGGAAAGATCATTTTATATGTAAATATATATATATATATATATAATAAATCACAGCCATATTCAATCCAGTAGTGGATGAGGCCTCTCCCCGAAGGGAGGATTTGGTCTACTGCTCCCACGCTGACCAGACGGGTTGGGAGAGAAGAGCCGAAGCTCTCACTGTGATCGCCACTGTATTTTATTCACAGCAGCTCCCCAATTGTCCTCACGATGCTGGGTCAACACCGAAATTTTTTAGCCCCCACCGGGAATCGAACCCGGGACCGCTCGCACTGAAGTCGAGCGCGCTACCGACTAAGCTACGCAGGAGCTCATATATATATATATATATATATATATATATACAGATGCTTATCAGAATAATGGAAACACCTGAACGAAAGTGCAACTTACCAGATTAATATGGTGTCGGGCCACCTTTCGCCTTCAGAACAGCCTTGATGCGACGTGGGATGGAGGCATAGAGGTCGTGAATGGTAGCAAGTGGAATATTACACCATTCCTCGTGCAGGGCATCGGCCAGTTCTGTGAGAGAGGATGGAGGTGGAAATCGTCGCCGGAGTCGTGTTTCCAAGATGGACCACAGATGTTCAATTATGTTGAGATCTGGAGATTGGGCGGGCCAGGGGAGGTGTTGAACTTCATCCCGATGTTCCTCAAACCACGCTGCAACAACTCCAGCTGTGTGAATGGGTGCATTATCATCCTGGAATATGGCGTCATTGTCCGGGAACAACATCCGGACCATAGGATGCAAGTGGTCTCCTAAAATTGCGACATAATCGTTGGCAGTGATGCGTCCGCGAAGTGTGACCACAGGACCCAATGAAAACCATGATATTGCGGCCCACAGCATCACCGTGCCGCCGCCATGTTTCACAGTTGGGCGGAGACACTGCAGATCATACGCTTCTTTGGGCGTTCTCCACACATAAACACGGCCCGTGGTTTGGAATAGGGTGAATGGTGACTCATCCGACCATACCACACGTTTCCAGTCGTCAACGGTCCAAGTTGCATGGTCGCGGCACCATTTGCGGTGTGCTAAAGCGTTCTGGTCCCTGATGAGAGGTTTGGCCCGTGCAACACGACCCCGTAAGTTCATGTCATGTAATTCGCTGCGGACTGTGATTGTCGAAACAGGTTCGGGGAGGTGCTGATTGAGTTCCTCCGTCACTTGCGCCGCAATGGCACGACGGTTCCGCGTGACAATGCGCTTTAATACCCGGCGTGCCCTGTCACTGATGCTTTTCTTCCGCCCACTGTTCCGCTTCTCCGATGTGGTTTTCCCGTGTGTTGTGTAGGCCGTCATCACCTTCGACACTGTCCCTGGCGACACACCTAACACACTAGCCACTGCCGTCACACTCACTCCACATAACCGCGCACCAACAATTTGCCCTCTTTGAAACTCTGAGAGGTCTCCCATTTTACACTACCTCCGTCTGCTGCAGCCACTGCACACTCCTGTTCCACGACGCCTGACGTAGTATGGAGACCGACCTAACACACCACCACCAGCAGTCCGGCGCTGCGGTCGCCACGACACAACTGCCAACCCATACATCTGACGTGTTGCCAACTACAGGTGTTTCCATTATTCTGATAAGCATCTGTATATATATATATA
>JAGDQP010001095.1:501-34593 GCA_022664845.1 Lepisma saccharinum
AGTTTTGCAGGGTTTATATACCATAGATTTTTAACGGTAAAAATATTGAGCTGAGTAGGTGTGCTCAAAGATTTGGAGCTGTGACTCCCCCATCGGAGGGGGAAGAATCCGTATAACACATTCATACACCGAAAATGCCTTCAGTACATTTCCAAGTGCTTTAAGCATATATTTTGGAAATTGAGCACATATGATCCAGAAAACATTTTCGGAAATATAAACAAAAATTCACCCTTAATGGATACATAAAATATTCTTATCATACTTTAAGAATATTTTTTTCTTTTCTGCAGGAAGTCATCATCGTAAAATTCTAAGGCAGTGGTTCCAACATTGGAGACTTGAAAAACTTACGAAAGTAAGAACTAATCTGAGAAATTGAAAAGCAAAACATAGATTAAGTAGACTGTTTCGTGGTTTGTAACGTCCAAAAAACTGAATAAATGATTCGACTTTCATACGAAAGTGAACTGAACTGAGAGTGCAAGTTCAAAGAGTTACAGTAGGTTGGCGGCGGAACTAGAGTGTTAGTTGAAAAAGTTGAAACCATCGAGCTCTACGTAAACGAAACTGGAGTGTGTTGAAAGATAGACGCCAGAACAAATATTTAAACTCGTTTGTCCACTTCCAGTCTAATCCAATGTGGACCAAATTTTCAGTTCTAACTCAAGTTTATACACTTCTTATCGCTGTGTGGCCCGATTTTTGATACGTTTTAATTCCTGAGTTATTCATATAATAGTATACGGTACTCTGCAAAGAATAAAAAATACTGCAAATAATATTTACTCTTTTTTTTTTTGCCAGAATTAAGAGATATATTTATCGGACCACGCAGCGTTATTACTGAGTTAGTACCGAGAATTTGGTTTATTTTGGTTTAGACTGGAAGTGGACAAACGAGATTAAGTGCGTTCTTCGCGCCCTGGCTTCATATATTCATGAAATTTTCAATGGCTGCAGTCAGTCCAGTATCGTTTTTGATAGAGATTATTGGTTGAAACAAATCGTTGATTAAATGCGCCTTCAATCGTGAATCGATTCATATATTAATTCAAAGTAGCATTTACAATTTTACATGTAGAACAGGCAGCAAGAGATCACAGATAGAACACAAGTGTCCTACCCTGCTTGCAGAAACCTTTCTCATAGTATATGTATTGTGCAGTGTTTTATATTCCAAGTACTTCTGTTGCTCACGTATTTACTTAATAAATGTGCTGTATATCAAGGTCAGTAACAAAACATTTTGGACATTATTAGATTGACACAAAAGATACGTTGTTTACACTATTTTTAGAAAATGTTCTCTTGCAACTTCTTTTGCTTTAGATTATAAAACGAACAATGAACGGACTGCTGTAACCTGTAAACTGTGACTCATGGGACTGCGACCTTAACATACTTTCTCTAATGTTTATTCGTATTGAATTTTGTTTTCATGTTTTGCAGTAGCAACTAGCAAGGCAGATAAGAGTGTGATGAGTGATTGACTGCATTGGTGTGATAAAGTGCTTAATTAGTGAATTTCTATCATTTTATACAACGGAGTGAGTTGACATGTTTTTACAAGTGAGTTAATCTAGTGAGCTTGAAATCCGTCATGCATGTAAACATTTTAATGATCTGAGTACTTCAGGAAAGTATTGAATTTAAATTGTTTACTGGTGTGTGATTGTGTAAGAATTGTTGTGAGTAGATGTTTATTGAATTATCTAGTACATTTTAGTCGGTGAAGTTATTTTTTAATGTACTTTTCCACAGCTAAATCAGTATTAGCAAAACTGGTTAAATTTCGGCAATAGACGGGTACTCGAGGGGAGTAGCTAAGTTTTTTTACGCTGTATGTACAAGGCTGAAAATTTATTTAAAGAAATATACTACAAAACTACATCTCAACGCGAGATTAGGCATTACTATAGTTGTGACGCACCACATTAAAATACCTAAAAAATGATAATTTAAACGAACAAAAAACACTTCACACACACGTTCATGGGTTTTACTACATTACTACATGATCTTACAGTCCTAACCATACAAACGTGGAGGTTAGGTAAGGTTAGGTGCGGTCATGTATATTTTCTTATTACGCTACATTTCTAAACACACGAACGTGGAGGTTAGGTAAAGTTAAGTGCGGTCATGTATCTCATTACTGAAGTTCATGTTCCAAGAATTTTTGTCTGTCGCGCTTCAGCAAACACAATGTCCGCCTATTTAGTAAACCATGTCTTTCGCTAAATTTCAACAATTTTCGCTCGTCATTTTTATACAACTCTATAAAATTAAGGCAACTAATATCACAACCATTACAAAGGCCCGCCATTTCAACACTGCCTTCCCGCCTTACACATGACAACAACTGTAACTCTACGCAAAAGAGTTCCTTCCGCCACAACATGCAGTGCGTCCTAAAACATCTTCAAAACACACTACAACTATATCATTATTCACTTCAAATGTTAACAACAACAATATTTACCTACATAATACTCTCCAATTCTCTCTATTCCTCCAGGTAAATTTCTAAAAAGTGGTGCGTCACTACTATAGTTAACCCCGAGATTATCTCTTCGTGCTTTCCTAGTACAAGGATTTTACGGAGTGCGTCTCTGACTGTGACATTCTCATTTTGCAGTCCTCTATTAAGTGTGTTACTTATTCTTTCCGCAGTGTAAAGCCATAGATGGGACACAAAGGAAATATTTCATGGAGCAAATCCAGTGTAGGGGTTGAAATTTGCGGAACGCTGGACAAAATGAATAGGTTGGACAAGTTTCTCGGACAGCTACTCAAGCTGATATAAATCAACTACTGGTTAATGAAATATAAAGGTGCATGTTAACAGTTGGGTTAATCTATCATATGGCCCTTGTACACTTTTTCCATTTTTGGCCTCAGCTGAGGCTAGGGTAGGTTAGATTGCCTCAGGTATGAAAAAATTGGGTTAGGTTCAGTATACGGCATCTAACTGCGGAAGGTGTGCGTTAACCAAACCAAACCTGACCTAACATATTCTCACCTAACCAAACAGGGAAATTGAGATAACTTGAATCTGGAGAGCCTTAAAGAAAGTTGATCCTATATACCGAATAAATGCCAAAAGGTTGAAGAGTACAGGGGCCATAAAGTGCATGGACCAATATAAATGTATACAGCTAGTTTCTTAACCTCATAACTTCTTGTTCAGACTGTTACCGTTATGCAAGCGACTACTTCTTACACAGAGAATGTGGTGTAAAGTCAAGGAGTGATATGAGTGGCAGAAGCACACTCCCTTGAATATAACGTTCTTGCACTCGCATAATCCCTTGATTTTACATTACGTTCTGGTTAGCGAAGTATGTATCGTAAACTGGGGTGACTTTAGCCCAAAATTGCAAACAAATACTTCATTTAATGTTCGATATTTTTAATTTTTTTTGGTTTTAGAGAAGATACATGGAAAGATCTTCCTTTGAAAGGTGTAAAAAATTTCTCCGTAAAATCCTATTGAACAAAATTAAAAATTTGTAGAAGAGCGGATCAAGTCACCCCAGGAGTCGGGGTCAGATGGGCCCACCTGTGATTTTAGCATGCAGATCAATGGCAGTGGCTTGCTTTAAGGATAATCTAAAGCAACGATCTTCAACAAAAGATGGCACTACTACCTCCGTATATATCTAATGTATTTTCTCTGTTAAACGAATTTTCATTGCTGCTTCTACAAACTCAAGCCTAGAGAATTCAAACTTTCAGGGAAGAAAGTTCATAACCAATTCAAGAGAATCGATGCCGATCTTCAATTTCATTTTTGTTCATTGTTATAGGTTTCGATATTTACGACAGCAGTGAAGCGATTTCAACAATGAAGGAAAACGAAAAAAAAAATCGGCATCGATCATGCTCGTGAATTTATTATGAACTTTCTTCCCTGAAAGTTTGAACTCCCTAGGCTTGAGTTTATAGGAGCAGCAAGAACATTTCGTGCAAGGATAAGATTACATTAGAAATATATAGAGATAGTGTTGCCACCTTTCGTTGGAGATCGTCGCTTTAGATTATCTTTAATGTGGCACTTGAAGTGACTTGAACCCTGCGCTTTTCTGATAATTTTGGTAGAAGTCCCATAATTTTTGTGTTGTTGTGAGCAGAGATATTTCCTATTGAATAATATCTGTAGTAAAAATTATGAAAAATGTATTTTTATTCGTCCAAATATATTATAAAATAGCAAAACAGTTATTCTGCTGCATACAGTATGAAGTGATCATGTAAGAAAAATTTAACCGTTCCAAATTGCATCAAGGGTATTTTTTAAGTATAGTTATTTCTAAGTATATTTGTGTCCGTACTGTTTGATAAATTTTGATATAGTTGCAGTGAATAGAACACCAAAATAATCTGCGTAGTATGGAAAGATTGGATGAACAAAGAAGTAATCACATAGCTATAAAATAAAAAATGTGCCTAGTTAACATTAAAATGTTCTTTCCTTTAGCAAACATGTAATACGTCGATTGAGTAATGTCTCTTCGTGTCTACACTGCGTATGTTTTCCCATTTCTTTTACTGAGCACACTCCCCTAGAACATGCGATTGTAGCTGGTGCTATTTTCTCTATGATGTCTCAGAGATACCACAATTCTTAATTTGACTTTGGGCTCAAGTCACCCCCAAAAATGGAACAGAATACTAGGAGTGGAATGAGCCCAGCACAAAAAAAGCACTTTTAAAAATTTATATGTAAAAGAGGCTTTCAACACCTCTTAAATGAAGCACAATGAACCAATATATTAGGAAATATAACTGTCAAGATGGTTTATGTAGTCTCAGCAGGCAGAATTTTAGACTTCTTCCCCTTGTGCTTACATAATACTTGTCAAATTTCTTATTACTATGTAGTAGAGAAAAAGTAAATAAATGAATTTATTTTTAAATCGCCATAAATGCTTTTAAGATAAATCTTCCATAAGCATTGTTCAGATGCCCTCTCGAATGCTTTTATTGGGGAAAAGCGGTGTTTTGGGCCAAGACAGTCTCTTTTACTGACGAAAAGTACAACAAACGGTCGTTGAAATGTATTAATTTACTCCTGTTTGTTATGTAACCACGCATTTATTTTTTCTAAATCCCTCAAAGGAAATCTGTTTGAAATATCGACTTGGTGCAAACTAGTTATTGTTACTTGTTGGAAGGTAGTCCCATTGATGCGTGGGATATATTTTGACCAATCTTTACTTCAAAGAAATTTTGGAAATCCCCTATTATTTTCTTTGGGGAATAACTTGCGCACCAGTGCTCAATTTTGCAATATGCATTTTTGGATAGAATAGAAGTCTTTGAAGATACCATGCCGCCTCAGTTCTTCTGTTAATGATATTGGAATTATCAAGCTCTGAATTTCGTTTTTGCACATTTTCGGCAGCTCGTAGCGCCGAAACGAATCATTTGTGCACCCTCAATAGTCTATACTTTTTGTCATATTTTTATGTCAAGAATCTCGTGAAAATATCATAAAGGTAGTTTTATGAAGATAAAAGTGGGATTAGTCAGTGAGTAATAAAGTGTGAAAAGCCTGATTAAAAATTATTTCTTTTCTAAGGATAATCTTGGAGTTTTGATGTAAAAGTAATCGTTGCACTTGCTGTTAGCTCTCGGAACATGTAACTTAAATAAGGGGAGAACATCATTTGTGCGGACATTACCATTGAAATCGTAAGATTCGAAAGTTACGGCAGGTAGGGAGATAATTTAGTTGAAGGTAGGGAATAATGTCTGTTTTTGATAGGGCTTAATATAACCTCAAATGATAAGAAAAGTGGATTTAATCGATTCAGTATATTTGACATTGGAAATATATAATTGCATTTTTACTATCCACAATAAGTTAATAACTAACCGCTACAAATATAAAATTGCCTCGCGGGAGATCTTTTGGGAAGATGGATGCATATGCATTTAAGCATCGATTAACTCATAACCCAACGAGGGGTCCTTCCTCTAATACCACTAAGGCTATTTCCCATTATCCTATGGGAAATTTTAATTTTTAGCGAATTATATTAAATTTTCATTTAGTAGGAGTCGGAATCTGTATTTTTGTGACGACTCCGACTCCAGTTATTATTATTATTATTATTATTTTCAAATATCAAGTGAATCGTGTGACATATCAAATAGAATATTTTCAGAAAAGCTTCCAAGTGTTAGAAGATTTCATCTACCTATTCTGATGTCGGTGTTATCTTTGAGAGTTAGGAGCGCATTGCTGTATGATGTGTTCATGTATCCAGCAGTGACTTTGGGTGCCCATAAGTCCGACAGCGTAACATGTAGGTCAAATGTAACACGTGGAATGACTTTCTGGAAACATTCTCGTGTTTTTCGATATATCACACGACCCACTTGCCAGTTGAGAAAAATGATTTTCAAATATGGCGAATTTCAAGATAGCGGCCACGTTGATCGTGTGCTCCAAAATAGAGCCCCTCGCCACCATTCCTTATATGTGTACTAGTGTGCTTCATTTCCTTGTTGGTTTGTGAACTACCAGGCTGTACTGTGACTTGGAGTCAGCTATATATTTATAATGTATAACATTACGTAGTTGCCATATGGGGCTCTTACCAGTCACATGCAATAGCTGTACATATTGTTTTGTATATTCTAATCCCGTTAAAGTCCCAGTTTAATTTTTTTTCATATGATTTATAGCATAGCATGGAGCACCAAGTAGGCCTATATTTTTTCTTAACTTTTAAAGATATTCAGTCAAGGGACCGTATTATCTTTTTAACCGTTTGCACTCGGTTGTCGAAACTATACCGCTGCGTGACTGAAAGGAGTTCCTTTTAGCTCCGCTAGGCTTCGTCATGTCATTGTAAAGTTGTAAATGCTATGTAGCGTCAATTCTACGAACTGTTTGCAGAGAAATCTTATCGTAATAATGTTCTACAACTATAATGAAAATTTAGGTACAAGATATGTTTTCAGGTACTCGCGACAAGTGTGAAGTGATAATTGGGATAGTGCAGATGAACATGGCAATAAATGTTTGAACTGGAATTATTTATAGGACAGATAAAATGTGAATTTATTGGAATATTTGAACAGAGAAATTTTCGGTGCCTGAAAATTTCCATTATTGACTCTTGCGTAACATACCGTCGTGTAATGAAAAACAACACACCGTTAGTATATTATGTCAAATCGTCGTCATCTTGTAGAGCAACCTAGAAATCAAAGGAAAAGAAGGAACCTAGGAACAGCTCCAAGCTGGGAAAAGTTGAAAGGAACCTATTCATCAATATAGCATTTGCCTTGGAGAAAAACGCAGATTGTGTAGTATGCTGTTGTAGTATGTAGTAGGATACTATTTTCTATTCCCCATGAGCAATTTGCCGCCTCTGCCGTCGGTCCACCGGCAGACAGCCGCTGTGTCGGATATGCGCCAGAAAACATCGGCAAATGGCGGCTATCCGCTTAGCGGAGCGTCAGAATATCTGGCGGGCCGACAGCGGGTGACGGCGGCATTTCGCTGTTATACAACTGTTGCCGCCAAAATACCGCCTTGGCGGCAGAGATGCAGCATTAATCTAATTCCTCTACAGATCCTCCGCGGCAACCGATAGTGGACCGACTAATCCGAGGCGGCGGGCCGCTGTCATTTTGCTATTGGGGTTGCCAGACGTGTTCGAGTCAGTCAGTATTACGTTCAGTAGAATATTTTCAACCTTACCACTCGGGTGTCGGGCACAGAAACCGCCACTGCCATTAGCTTTGTTGTGTAAATTTGCAAACTCATTTGACATGATATACGAAGATACGATATGATAATATTTAATGTTACTGCGTAGTATCTATAATGTTTATAAAGTCTATATTTTACATAATAAGGCATTCTTTATCATTAGATTCGTCATACTTGTAACGCCAAAATGTCACTAGAAACGTATCCATGCTGGCTAGCAACCAAAATGTTTCGGCTCCCGTGTGCAAAGGGTTAATCCAAAGATAGGCGTGTTACACATCATTGGAAAGCTCGTTCCATTCCCCGTAAAATAAACTTTATTTCAACTTCCTGTGCCAACAAAGAGCAAAATTGTAGCAATAGACAAAGGAGCTCAGAAACGGTAATTTCAGTGAACTTTTATTCAACTTATGTGGGATTAAAATTATCACGATGTTCGATGAAGAATTTAAACTCCCCAAATTTTATAAAATTCTGATTTGGTAGGTTTGAAAATTGCCCCTAATAGTGTTGATTTGTCATGATATTACCCATATGTTGTCATTAAATTTTCTTCTAATTTCAGGTTGTTCTAATAATGGATCACAAGGAGAAAAATGGAGTATGTTTCGCCAGTATGATACATGTGACTCAAAATATGTTGTGGTTCTTGTTTGGACCATGTAGAATGTGACTTGTCAATATGGAATTAATGCAAATAACAGCCTGAGCAATGGAGGTTGACCGTCTACGAGCAGATCTCCATAATGCCCAAAGTGGCATTGAGTTTTTGCAGAAGGAGCATGCTGTTATGCTGGCTGGCCTACACGAAGAAGTGGAAAGGTTGCAACAGAAATGTTCAGGTAAGTTTGTACAACCATGGTTAATATATAAGTTCCCTTTAAAAAAAAGTGTCAGTACTACTAAAATGGTGTCAGTAGCATCCATTTTAACCTCACTTTTCTTTATCACTTACCCAATAATGAGATTATAGGTCTCTTGAAAGATAGAAGCTATAGTGTATTTACATATTTCTGTCTCCAGTTGTATTGAAATAACAGTATTACGTAATTCAGCGTTTCATAACGTGACTTGTTATATCCTCGGGAAGAACAAAAAACGTAGAAGAAATCGTAAAAGGAGGAAGGAAGAAATAAACGATGTGCTTCAAATATCCTGTAATATTTCAGGAATGTATTTTCCATAGTACAAACAAAACTATATCTATCTTTGTCAAAAGAGAGAGAAAGAGAAGGAGCGTAATTATGGAAGACCCCAAAGGCAACACGACTCGTCACAATTGACATAATAACTGGACAGATGTGTTGCTTAGCAAGTGACAATCGAATTTGTATCTAGAGAAAGTTTATGATTGAGAAGTGCGGTCGTTAATATAGATTCATGTGATTGTCAGTCTTCATCAATTCCATCCTCAATAGTAATCCTGCCCATTCAGGCACTACTTGGTTGTTTGCTGACCCGACACGACTTACGTCTTTATTTGTGGAGGTTTTATTACGTAATTTGTGACGATGGGCTAATTTTGGGCACCTGTGGTTCTAAAACTACGTTCTTTTACTAGAGATGTCCATAATCAATTTTCATCTTTGTACCGTAGAAAATTCATAATCATTCCTGAAATATTGCTGTGTAGTTTAGAAACAGCGTGTATACAAAAGTGCGAGAGGCACATTTGGAAAAAAGAGACGTGGTTGTATTATCAGTGTGGCCAGATAACGTAAATTGAAACGTGATCTTTTCTATTTTAGTTAAATTACTATTCCCCTGTCTGTTCAGAAGTGGATATTTTTTTTAAGGATATTGGCTGTCTCTTCGACTGACTTGCATATATCGTTAAAATACCCAGTTTTATATAGACGAACAGGAACAATTGGAATAAAATGTTCTTTCCTGTAGATACTATGTTGAAACACAATACAAACAGTGAGCGCCACAAATAGTAATTTATCCAAAATGAAAGAAGTTACCATTCAGTTTACGTATCTGACCACACTGATCATACCACGTCAACTTCTAAACATAATTCTTGCCCTTTTGTATGTGTTTTCTGTTTCTTTTATTTATCTCGTTGCGGTCCTTGTACGCTTTGGGTCTTTTCCTAGGATGTCAAAAGAAATTTGATGAAACTTTGAACGATATGGTGTTGCGGTTTCAATAAAACTGGAGGTCAGAGATACGCAACTACATACACCATTTGAATTATATTAGATCCTCGCGTAATGCATGTAGAAGATGTACCGCAAGTAGTGTCGAGTACGGCAGAATGTAACACAGAAAAAGCGAGGTATGTTGGGTCAGTCAGTTCTGTATGTTAATTTCCCTTCATCACCTAACTTTCGCGAATACGCTTTCCGCATCATCGGAGTGAAGAGGGATTAAGAAATTAAATAGAAGACTGGGAGTCACATAAAATATGCATTGAAACATCTCTGAACGACTAAATGTAGATTACTTAACTTTCTTCTGGGGTTATACCAGGGTGTCTACTGACCTGGAAAACCTTGGAAACCTGGAATTAGCCTGGACTTTTATTTTGGACCTGGAAAACCAGGAATACTAGTAGAAACCTGGATTTTTGGAAGTTATTAAAATTTTCACTTTATTAATTTCACTCTGTAAACATTTAAAATAAACTTTATTGAATTTGTAAATTTAAGGTCACGGAAGGAGGCACTTAATTATTCTTTTGTAAGAAGCTCTCAGGAACTCTCAAACTTCTTGTGAGTACAGATGTGGCGACCCCGAGGATACCCGAGCTAATGTCAGCTACACTTCCTTTTGATTGATGCTCTGTTTTTCACCTAATTTCGACTTTCTCTTATCCTCTACTCTAACCATGCATGTCTTGTTTTATTTTCTAATTGGGTTAATGTGCTTATGTACTTTGGGTCTGATGTTAAACAGAGTTTTGAAGTTACCTTAACTTCTATATATATTGTCATCTATTTGAATTCAAATAAAACCTTTTAAAACGCATTGAGGACCCAATTACAACTATTATGACTCACCGTAAAGTCTTTAATGTCGCCCTCCTAAATAGTTGGTTTAGTATGAATTGGATAGGTTTCAGCGGCACTTGCTCAGTCCTCAGGCCATTGTTGAGATGTAATTTAAGTGTCTGTGTAGTTTTGTGTGTGTGGTGGGGGGATTAGATTGTATGTTAATGTAAATACTACGAACAGCTAATATAGGTACACTTTCCTTAGGTTACCACAAATGTAACTGAGATGAACCCCTTTCCAATTTTAATACGTCTATGCTTACGTGTAGATACAATATTTTGATAATTTTTAGCTTTCATAATTGTTATACTCAAACAGGAATTTGTTGTAAATACGACCTAAATACATTTTCCTTACACATGGAAGATATTAGACTCCAGTTGTTCCAATATGGCCGCAACCGCAAACTTAAAAAAAAAAAAACTTTAAAAAAAAAAATTTTGGTGTCAGGATGTGTCGGTTAATAAATAACACACATCTTTCTACACACTTACACATACATATTTATTAAACTTCACATACAGTTTAATCTCTCTATAAAAAAACTACAGACATACTTAAATTACATCTCTACAACGGCCTAAAGATGTAGCGAGAGCCGTTCTGAAGGACCTAGCCAAGTCATATTGAAGCAACTACTTAAGAGGACGACATTAAAAACTTTACTTTAGGGTAAATTCAATTGAATTTGTATTTATTGTGTTTAGGAAAGTTTATCTTAGTCGGGTAATTGATAAAATAAACATACTTTGTTTGCAAGAAGGAAAATTTTACAAATTAATAATACATGGTATAAATGCATTTGTATGATAAAGTAGCTGGTCATTCTCCATCAAGAAGAATATGTAATAAAATATTACCATCATGAATTAAAATGTGCTTCCAAGTTGGGTTTTACATGCACATGAATTAAACTCGTACTGAATGCACTTTATTTTTATTTTATTTTTTTGAGTATTGGTTAGTTTGAACTAAATATGCAGAAAGGTAAATTATATTTCGTTAATTTTGGATCAGAACTGATTTTTCGTGGAAATCTTATTAAAATATATGAATCATAGATTTAGGTTGTACTATTTGTATGTTTTTTACTGCACAGTTTTCTCAACTGCCTTCTGCTAGGAAATATTCTTCTTTATTTTCTTGTTTCGAAAGTGTACATTTTAGGTAGTACATAAATATATTTTTCATATTCTATAATGACTTGAAGATGTGCTTGGTATATGCGTCTTTGATAAACATTTTTTGTTTGCAAGAAGTATTATAAATTAATGACCTGGAAAAAGTAGAAAAATAAACCTGGAACCTGGACCAGTAGACACAGTATACACTCAGGTGGCAGCCCCAACATAATACGTGAGCTTTAGACTTAGTACTTCTTGTCTTGTTTATCACTTCTTTCTTTTATGAATCATATTTCCTTGAATAATTCTGGAAACCCAAAGATGAAATGTTGGAATGATACTTACTCCTTTAATCCAAAATTGATTGGGATTAACCTAACTTTGAATTGGTGTGTTAGTAAAGTTAAACCACGTGGATGGATCATATAATCATAACGCTTACTTTCTGGTTTCATGATGACCTCGTTGTGTGGATATAAATAACCTTCAAGTTTTCCGGGTTGCTCCGAGTTCATTTTCAAGGAATAAGGTTTAGGCGTGAATGAAATTTGCAACAGAGGGGTGGAGATGGCTTAAAAACTTACTAATCTGCTTCCATTGTAACTTCCACCGTCAACTCTGCATCACCACCGTATGAGGCAGAAGATTGACGTTGTTTTGTCTATTTTCTGTACTTCTTGGTTACTTATTCGAAAGGTTTTCTTTCGAGAAGTACCAAAAATAACCAAAACACTGTAGTGTGGATTTTCCTCCTTCACAATCACAACTTGGCGACACCATATGACTTCACATAACGCCTCGCACGTTGGTGATGCAAAGTTGATGCTACAATGGAAGCAAGTTAGTAAGTTTTAAGCTATCTCCATCCCTCTGTTATACTTTTTATTTGCGCCTAAACCTTGTTCCTTGAAAATGAACCCGGAGTGGGCTCAAAAGCTTGGAATTAATTTTAATTCACACAACGAGCTCATCATGAAACCAGCAGGTAAGCGTTATACGTGTTAGCGTTTTTTCAGTGTTTTTATTAATAATGTGTAACATCTCTTGGTAGATAGTGCTTCTATAGTATAGTTGTTAGTGGTTATTTAAGTTTTTTTTTTGTGCCTGTTATAAATGTCTTTTGTGCTACATATTCAAATGAATTCTTCAGTTTTTTGTTACATCACAAAGTTAGTTGACCATATGACTTGTTACTCTCTAAATCATCAACTTTTAATGAATCACTCATATCTACATCCCCATGAAACTCAAGATAAGGGTGCAGGGAAGTGAAAGACGGACGTGTCCGTTAAAAGATCGAATCAGAAAACTTGTTTCGTTTGTCTGATTTCGACAAGTTTTGTGCTGTCACAAAGGAAGGAGTTTAATTTATTTCACTTTGAATTTCAGCATTACATGTCAATTTGTTTGTGGTGGTTGTGCGTTTTATCTGACGGTGATCAGAATAAATCTGTTGAAACAAATATTTTTCCAGTGGATTGCAGAGTATCGTGTGTTCACAAGTGACGGAAACATGGTTTTAACTCCAAAATCATCCTTAATTTTGTAGGTGACCCCTCTGAGAAACCGCTTTAGAATATTTATTATTTTATTTTTTCAATTCTATATTAATATATACTGATTTTTTTATACACTGCTTCGTTGGTACCATAAATTTATTGATAGGGTAGTTCTAATTTATTATTTTTTTTTAAAAAAAAAAGAAAGGTTTTTGTAGAAGCCCTTAAACAATGAGTCACCAAAGTCGTACGAGATACTTGTATTTGTGTGTAAATGGTTGTAATTTCTTTGAATGTATTCAAATCTTTGTTTAAATACATTTCGTGGATTTCTGCGTTTATAACAGTTTCCCTCTTTCATTCATTGTCCCAAACAATTACTTTTGGTAGGAAATTAAACAAGTATATATATAAAAATCTGTCTAGAAAGCCCCTAATACGCCTGTTCATGGCTAGGTGACGCGCAGGGCTGACCACACTGCCGTCACCGAGGTAGACACAGTTCCACCAAGCACGGACAGATGGCGTTGGGGCAGGCTCAAGACCTATCAGTCTGTAACGCCGGTGGTTATTAGTTTATAGCTTATGAAATATTGTTTCAAACAATAAATATGATAAAGTTAAAAGAAATAGAACGACAATATCCGTCTCAAGTCAGGTTTGTAGAGCTTATAAATTTGCCCTCAAGTCGTCACCACCTTATCAACATGCAGTCATGCGGTGTGCCCACATGCAGTCATGAATTTTATTCAGGAGCTTTGTTTCCACAAACTTGCTTTAGACCGTTTTGACAGAAATGTGGTTTACTTGTCTCGTAATGTTTGGTTAATCACGTGTTATAACACCAGATTCCTTGAGCGTCTTCCACTTATATCAGTGTTGCCAGTAATTTTCACTTAATCCTAGTACCAAAGTTGTATGTAAACTAAGCGGCCAACATTTTAGATAGCGTTAATTGATTCATATGTATTTGTTTCAGAGTTGCAATCACGGCTTAGCATCCGTGCTGTTGATGGATTGGAAGTTGAATTGTTGGAGGACAAAAACGCGTCACTAACAAAGCAGCTGGAAGAACAAAGTAAAGAACTGGAAAGTAAAAGTCAGTTGATCGAACAGTTAAAGGAGGAGCACAAATGGCGTGAAATTCAACTCCAGAACGAGATCAAATCCCAACAGTTACAAATAGAAAAATTGAAAAAAGACCTTTCGTATTACGAGGGACGAAGTGTTCACAGAAGTTTAGGTGATGATTCAAGCTCCATTAGAAGTTTGTCTAGTACTTCGATAGAAAGCGTGGACGATTTCAACGAAAGGAAGCTATCTTCTTCGCCAAAGATGATAGAAATTAATTCTATGAATCCTAGTCGTGGACCGTCGATGAAACCTCTTGCGAGCAGAAAACCAAAGTTTAGTTTATTTAACAGGGACCAAAACGTTAGCCTAACTCGACAACATTCCGAAGGTTATGTAGCCTCTAGTTCGACCAAAAGTACACCATTATTTTTAACGCTTATGAAGTCTGGTTCCCAACCGTCAGTGAGCCAGGTCAAGGCTTCAAGTAGCAGTAGTGGTGATCCTTTACCTGCTAACTACAGAGCTAGTGTAGCCACTTTACCTCCGATTCACACAGTTCCGCGATCCTATGATCGAAACCAACAACGTCCGTTAGTGCGACAGCAGTTGCGGGTTCGTTCGGCTTTGGAGCGATCGAACGCTTTATCTATAGATCAAGTGGTACCTACTAGTCGACGCTATGAGCTTCAAACCGAACAAAACGATTCCGAATTCTGACTTTTTCGAAATACATCAAAGTGGGATCAAAGAAAAAGGAACTTGTACAGTATTATTACTTGTTCACTTGCGTATGTACAACTTATTACAATAGTATTAAGACATTTTTTTTATTATAAAAAATAGATTATTTTTATTTGCGTGCACAGTCTCACACGTTTTCTACTAAATGCACGTCTATAATTAAATCATGTTCAGAACAAAATGATCTAAAAGACTGGAGGATGAGATTCAGATTGCATGTATTCAGTATGGAACATGTAACGTATGTTGTTGCTATGAGTATTATATGTGTATTGTATGAACATATTTATTGTTTCTGACTTTTTTTGTTTGTTTGTTTTTTTGGAAAACTGTTACATTTGACAAGTAAAGAAAGTTTATATGAGATGTACTTTATATCGTTTTATTTGCCTTCCTTTTATTTGGCCGATAATCAGGTTGTAATAGTCAGATCAGAAATTGAGTTACAATATGCTGTTCACAATCTAGACAAGATATCCCAAATCTACAACATGAATATAAGTGCAGAGCAAACGAAATGTGAGAGTGGGCGGAAATCGTTTAAAGCGCAAGGCATCAACTGGTAGCTGCAGGAAAGAAAAAAAGGAACTTTTTTTTTGTCTTAACAACATTAAGATGTGCAAATATCGTCAGGAATATGTTATATATTTTTAAAAGAGAGTTTTTAATGTAAGTATACAGATGCCAGTGTTTTAAAGAGTTCAATGTCTGCTAGTAACTGGATCATTGAGAATATATATTGTAATGAAAAGTAGTACTTATGAAAGAGCTTTTTGTGTGTCATATCTTTTTGGGTCTGACAATTAAACGTGATTGTTTCTGCTTTTATTTGCGCATGTTGAATCGGTAGATCATCATCGCCTCAGAACTATGCAGGTCACTGAGGGATATTTTGAAATAAATACCTGTACACTTTTTTTTTTTTTTTTCCCGGCGGTATTTTAGATACACCCCAGAACACTCGAAAGATAACTCGTGTAACCGGAGTTAATCACAACGCGACCTAATGCATTTTATAAACACAAATATCGTTCTACATTCTTGCATTGGCGCAGTTCTTGGAAAATTTTGATAATTAGTTCTGTCCTTATGATAAAAACATTAAATGCTCAAACGCCGTATTGAAAGTTATTTGGAACGCTTTGAGTACTTTTTGTTCAGGCCAAGCTATATCTGATGAGAGAAAAACAAGTACACTATTGGCAGCTATAGGACCTGAGGCATACGATGTACTAAAAAACTAAAAAAAGATGCTTGTGCACCAAGTCGATTAGTACAAAAATTGTTCTCAGAAATTACAGAAAAGCTTCTAATTCACTTTGGACAGAGTCGTACCGAAATAGTGGAACGATATAAGTTTCATATTGTCAAACAGACCAGAGCACCAAACAATTAGGGACTGTGTTTGAGTATTTAAACAACAAACCACCAGAAGCGACAATAGAGATGACGTTGACGTGATGGTGTGAGACAAAACTGTTACTGGAAACGAAGCTAACTTTCAATAGAGCCATGGAAATAGCAGAATTAGTAGAGCAAGTGGGTAAGGAAGTTGACGCAATCAAGGCAACATCATCTCTGTATGACCTTGGAAACTGTTTAGGTGTCTTTAGAAGCCCGTTTAGAACGTTGAAGTCTTATCAGGACAACTTCACAACAGTAAGGTTTACGATTACATTTGTACTAAGGAATGTGCATCTACTGAAATGTTTACTCGCAAAAGGTGTACTTTAACAGTCGTAAAATTCGACTTAGGGGTGAAAATTGTCGGAGTAAAATTCACTTTAGAAACAGGTCCAGTTTGAACATCTCTTGGCAGTACACAGATTCACTATGAACTAAGTTGATATTGCGGCTTATTAAGTATTGGACACTGATCACTAGCTTCAAAAGGATGTACAAATATTTCCGATGTGTGTGTGTAGGTTTTTAATGTTACAAGTTTTAGATTATCATTGGCTATTACTTTTCTAGAAAATGTAATTTGTGTTAACGCTGAAATTAATGTTAATTGAACTGCTCGGGAGTAAAACTTAATAGGAGTAATATTATATGTGTTACATATATCTGCTGGCTAGCAAATGAACTTCTATCACTATTGTGCACAAACTGGATTCAGTTCGATCGGCTGTTGAACCACTGGAATTGTAAGTTCAATAACCAACGAGGTAGAGTGCTTGTGTAATCAGGAAGACCCGCTGGCAACAATCCTGACAGGTTTTCCACTAGAAATTGTAACTTCAACTATGCCAGGGCCGAATCCTTTCTTTATTATTGTTGTGAATATATTCAGTGTACAGTGGTTGAAAGTGGGCTCTATCTGGAAATCCTTAAATAACTATATAAAATAAAAACATAATTTTTCGCGTAGCAAATGACAATAAGTATGTCATGAAATATTTTTGTTTCAATGTAAGAGAAACCAAATGCTTTCTTCTATATTATGAACCCCTCCTTTCCAGCATTACGGAGTTAGGAAAGAGCAACGTTGGACTTGGTTCAGCTTCTGTCGCGTGAACTTGGTTACTGCTTAGAACTCTTGGAAGGATCGAGTGAAGGAACATATTTTACATAGCTTCTATTTACATGTACAGACACGTAACGTAAAACACAGGCATACATCTACAATTCACTATAATTTATTTATATTGTACAGCGTATTAAAAAAAAAATGACCTTATTCATTAGGCTGTTTTGAGCTGAAAATTCTTTAAGTCCAGCTTCGGGTATCTTTGGAAACAGTAAACCAAAGATGCCAGGTTCGAGCCCTCAAAGGTACGGTGAACCTTCGCAATTGGAAAAAAGATCGTGCAAATATGTTTTTCTTCTGCCAATATTGGAGATGTGCAATAAGACGTGTTGAAATGTTATTAAGTGTAGAAAAAGGTCAAATTCATTGAAATGCGTAATGATATAGTATTTCGAAACTATCCATCTGAGCACGTGATGGTTTTGTCATCGTGTACGTTTCCATACGTAAAAGAACATCTCCAATGGAAGCAAAGACAGCAAACATATTTTTCATATTCACAGTACAATAAAAAAGTCAAAGGAGACACAAAACAGCAGCATTTGCAACGTATATGAATGTCGTTGTCTTGGACATCGAAAATTCAGTCATGTTTCTTCAGAAGGAATCATCTCAGACGAGCTTGGTAAGTATGTTCATGTTAGCTCAGTGGTAGAGCGCTGAGGCTTCTAGTCGAGAGATCCTGGGTTCGAACCCTGTTTTGGATAATTTTTTGTCTGTAATGATATAGTCATCAAAGCATGAATAAGTAGATAAAAAATTACATTAAAATAAATCAGTTTTATATGTATTCATACAACCATTTCAGGACATGAGTAATTATTTTGTTTAAAATATAACATCAGAGAGGTGATGGGTGTTGACAGAACGTTGGTATATTTATTATATGTGAATGTTAAATACAAATAAACTAAATCGTGTAATAACAATAAATAATTGCGTGTAGTGTATTTGTCTGCAGCTATTTGTCATGCGGAAGTTATATCTCCATATTCTCATTTACCTCCTTGAAATAGTCAAAGGCTGTTAAAAGAAAATTAGGTTACAAGGGGAAGATATCCAAAGTCGGACCATCGTTGCAGACTGCAAGTTCAATATCCCCAAAGTTCACGATCCCCACGAACGATGAGGACACTAAACTGTACTTTAGTTTCTTTCCACAGGTTTTCAGTTCAGTACTCTGAAATGTTTTTTTCATATGGAAGTGGTAAGGCTTTAATCTCCCTCTGACTTGGTTCCAAATTCTATTCTTTGTTCTCTGATGAAGAGAAGTTACACTATTGTCTTATTAACTAGAAGGAAAAAAAAATGCTTGTCCTGACCCGGGCTCAAACCCATGTCCGTGTGGCATTAGTTTAGAAAGCAGAGGTTTTAACCATGAGCTACTTTTACAACTAGAAAAATACTGCCAAGATTTGTCTTATTAAAACACCACCAGATTGAGTCACGCTAAGTACATTAGCGATTTTAGATAAGGAAGATTAGATTGGTCTAGGTTAGTTATAGTAAAATTGGGTCATTCCTGGACAAATCATCCAATTTTAGAAAAATGGTTACATCACAATTTTAGAAGAAAAAAAAATCGTATCCTACATACCTGAAGATATCAGAACGACTTTCGAAATAAATTTTTATGCTTTTATCTCCCGGGGCGACCAAATTTCCAACGTGGCGGGTGACGTTTTTTACTCCCATAGACATGTACGGAAACCTGCATATCTCAAAAACTAGAAGGATTAGAGAACTGAATTAAAAACCATTGATTAGCTCTTGAAGTGTATTTCGAAGATGTGGAATCCCGTCTTTTAAAATTAATTAACTTATTCCAAAAATTAGGCTGAAAAATGAGTTACGAATTGTACAAAATTCGATTTTTAAACCAAGTTTTTGGAGTGTAGGAGTTGGATAAAATTCTGCAAAATTTTGTCATCTTAAGACCTCCCAAAAGAGTTTCTGGCCTAAATCACACACTTTTTTTCGGGTTTTTAAACATGGCCCTTTGCGAAAAATGCCGGATTTCGGGCTTAAATATCTCATATGCGTCCTGATGAAACAATCTGAAATGTGGTTTCGAAAAATCTTTGTATGTGGCCAACTAACAGTAGAAATTGCAACTTTTATTTTGTAATAGTTTGATCAATACCAGCGGATTTTCTTCACCATACGATGCAAATGCGAATGTGGTATCTTCACGAAGGTCACCATGTTTTGAGGAAGAAGTTTAATATAAGACTGCAATTTCTCTTGTGATGTTTAGAACTATCAACAGTATGATTGTGTAGAAAAGTCCGTGGCGTTGAATGCAGCGCTTTTTTGCTACAGGAAAAATGCCGGATTTGGGTCTAAAATATATCAAATGGGCCATCATAAAAAAAATAATCTGAAATTTGGTCTCGAGGAAGCTTTGTATGGGCTCAAATCACGGTAAAAATGGCAATTTTAATTTTTGAGTGGTTTGGTAGGGGGAAAAAAAAAGTTCATGGGAGTTAAAAGTGTGTCTTTCAAGTAGTGTAGTAATATGAAGCTGCATATACACATATAATCCTCTTGCACTGACCAAACCAATTAGAAATAAAAGTTGCAGTTTTGGTTGTGAGCTGACCACTAACAAGTCTTCCTTTAAATTTCAGTTTTTTTAATTAGGTATTTAAGCCCGAAATCCTGCATTTTTCGACGAAAGACCATGTGTGAACCCTGTTAGAAATAAAGGGATGTAATTCAACCAAATGATTTTTTGAATATAAACACTCTTGGTAGATTAAACATTACAAATGACTGCAGCCTTATATTTGACTACTTCACATAAAAAAATGTGGTTTCTTTGAAGATACCACATTTGCATGGCATGACGACGGAGAAACTCATCTTGCACTGACCCAGGAAGCCAAATGCCGACAAAGACTGCAAATGTTCGGGGATAGGCAGAACCCAAACTAGTAGTCGGGAAGTAGAGGGGGAAGGTCAGGGTGCAGCCACAAGGTGGTGTTTGCTCGTCGGGCCATTTCCTGGCCGCCGTCGGTCTCTGACTTGCCGGCATAGAGGCAAATCTCCGACCATCCTCCAGCACTTGATGGTGGGAAAAGGATGGACACCCGCCAATTGCCTTAGGTCGTGAAAAGGCGGATCCCCGTCCATTTCCTGATGGTCGCGAAAAGAGCGAGGCCCCATTTATTCTTGATGGTCGGGAAATAAGCGAGGACCCACCCACTTTCTGGTGGTGGGGAAAAGGTTGGGGGTCCGGCAATTTTTCGACCGTTTTAATCTGGAATTTATGTAACTTAAGTAACGGCATTCCGTTGCAAAAGAATTCTGGTGGTAGATTAGAATATAGAAAGAGGGAAAAGTGTAGGGGAACTTATGTTTGTTAAAGGCAAAAGTGCCTTATGTGGGGTCATGAACTTTTATTCTTAGTACTAGCTGTTGCCTGCATCGTCACTCGGCTCGGAAGACGTCTTCGAGTATCTGGTTGTACGGTCTAACGGATAAAGCACTGGAGAGTTATTCTAAAGGTAACTGGTTCGATCCCACCACAGGCCAACGATTAAAAAAAAGAAATTAGTTTTTTCATATCTACTTTCGAAATATGCACTTCTTTTGCCACCTTACCGAATATCAGTGAAATAGTTAAAGCTAGATTAGACATACATATCAAATATCGAGCTTAAACAGTTTGGCCTGGGCATTGATATGTCAGTCAGTCAGGATTTCTGTTTTATATATAGAGAGTATTATTATTATTATTGCATTTTCAGGATAATATGGTATGAATTCAAATTGCCTTATTCTCAAAAGATTAGGAGTACTGACAAAAATTTTAAACCGGAATCGTTAGAGTATTGACCGAGCCGCCGTACGTCAGTGGTAGAGCGTTGGCGTAGCATTCGGGAGCCCGTGGGTTCAATCCCAGCGGTCGACCATCCTGATTTAGGGTTTCCTCAGTCAAACCAGGCAAATGCTTAGATGGCACATATAGTATAGGCCCTGGATGACACCTTCCCAAATCCTTTCTCATCCCCTATCCCGGCCTAAGCATTATAAATAAAATTTAAATTTTAGAGCATAAAGGGAAAATTTTGAATTAGTTGTTCCCTTTTACAGAACAAGGCATCATAAGTTATTGACTGATTCTGACAAAGATTGTATTTGTTTAAACGTTTAATCAACAAACATTACGTAAAATAATTGTATTGCTATCAAACTTCAATATTTTAACACCTTTTTGTTTAGCTATATATCTATCTGCTATATGCTTTGACGGCAATCTTGGCAACATTTCTCTAGTTGTAAAACTACCTTGTGGGTAAAACTTTTGCTTTCTAAACCAATACTACACGAACGTGGGTTCGAGCCTTGGTCAGGTCAAGTATTTTTCCTACTAGTTAATAAGACAATAATAACTTCCCTTCCTCAGATGACAAAAGTATAGAATTTGCAACTAAGAGAGAGAGAGAGAGGGAGGTCGAGAGAAACATTTCAGACGCATGGAAAGAACTTCTGTCTTCTTTACTAAAGAACAGTTTAGTATCTTAAAGATTCATCGTTCGTGGAGATCATGAACTTTGGGGATAGTGAATTTGCTGTCTGGCACCTTGATCCGACTTTGGATATAACAGCATTTACTTAATTTGTATTTAACGTTTACATGTAATATGCCGACGTTCTGTCAACACCCACCACTACTCTGATGTTATATTTTAAACATAGTAATTACTTATGACCTGAAATGCTTGGATGAATACATATAAAACTTATTATTTACCTCCTGAAGATATAGCTTACGGACGCATTACAAAGTGGCTGATTGGTAAGGATAAAAGGTTGTCACCGCATTGCTTCGATATTAAATATATATTTCTGAGAATATAACGATTGATTGAATTGGTTTATGAGCTTTAGGCATCTCAGGCTCAGATCAGGATAGGGCGTGGGAAAGAATATTCGAAGGTAGTTGCCCAGGGTCTAGTAATTAGGTACCATTCCGCCATTTGCCTTGTATGAGAAAAAAACATGGATAAATTAAACCGATTGATGAAAAGAGATGTTTTGTCTAGAACAGATAGCAAAGTAGACTGACATTGCAGTAAACAGTAAATAGAGATTTTTGCAGTTCATACTTTTTGAACCACATCGAGTAACTTTAGAAGCATGGAACTGAAAGAAGAAAATTAAAATGATTGAACACATTCATGTTGTTCAGGACGGAAATTCATCGTGAATTATGGTAAAATTCTAAACATATAGTAGACTGTGCATCTATTTAAAGCAAGTTGTGCAGCCTATTAAGAATAACAAGTTTTGGCGATGTATCGCTTTGGGTATGATGAATTAAAAGAAGCAAAAGCCTTTGCTGAAAAAAAAATGAAGAAAATGCTTCAATGTAAATGAATAAAACGTGAAGCAAAAACTCGTGCTTAATAGTGGACGTGAAGGTTTTGGTTCGGTTACTTTTGGTCGGTATATATAGATTCTTTCTATTTTCTAACCTAATCCTCACAATATTTAGCAACAGAAAATAACCACAGGATTTACATGAGTTCTGAAAAGGGAACGACAACCAGAATTGAAGTGTTTGCTTCTGTTACTGGAGAAAGCATGAAGAAAAGGTTCATACCAATTGAAGCACATGCTTTCCCTTCGACCTCTTGTTTCTGAGCAAATGCTTTTCCTTCATGCTCATACTTCGAAGCATTTACTTCTGTTTTATTCATCCCACCTTTTGTACTGTGGTACTTCTTGCAGTAACACTGTTGTTAATTTTCTCATCGGGACGAGAATTTGAAAAATGATCTGATATCCTTACACTAGTTCATCCTGTCCCCTCACCGAAGAATAAAGCGAAAGATTCAAAATATTGGTACTGCTTGCTTATTTGCTGCGAAATCTTTGTTTGGCACAGACTTCCCTTCTAAAATGTTCTCGCTTTTGTTCTCCGGTTACACAGTTGCCAGAGGTATAGGACTTCAAATAAGTCCTCCGCCATCTTTAGTCACGGTGCAAAAATACATTTATAGCTAATATTCTAAATGAATGAAAAAAGGACAATCAATCGTCTCACGCCAGATTTGGGAACTGCATATTGTAATTATTTTTATTTATAATTTAAAAATGTGCGGACAGTAGCCAGTTTTCTGGAGAGGGAGAGGGGGCACAAGACTGGCTCCCTCTAGGTACGCCAATGGTTCACCCTTGGGCAGTCCAATATGGCCTTGAAAGGCTAAGCGTAGCCTTGGTTTTGAATGCTTGTATCCCAAACTACTGGCCCAATCTTTATCGTTCAAACACTTAATTATGTAGAAGATAACACGATAAAATATGACATCACTTATTGATACTCATACTTAAAATTAGTAACCAGAACGATAAATGAATTTAAAACGTTCATTTTTTCGAACAGCTTTTCAATCGTATATGCAAAAATTACATGCAAACGGGTAGAATAATCGTAAAATGTGTAGAATAACTTTTCAAAGATCGTTATATTTGCTTTAATTCGGCGTATGTTTATTTGGACACGTTGAAACATAGCTAAGTTATTGGCAGTAAAAAATGGTAACCTGAAAACCTTTGTTTTTCAGTGAAAGACGTATTTAAAAGACATTTCATAATTTGTTTTACATTATACTAACATGTAAGAAATATACAAGCGATATGTCTATTTTACTCACATGACCAACTTAAATGAAATGACAAAAACTTGTCATCCTATCTAGCTGTACGAATTCAATATCGCTGCTAAACGTTTTCCTTTTTTTTCAACCCAAAGTTATAATTATATCTTCCGAACTAATTTAACAAACTTCTTAGCTTTACATCATTTTACAACTTTGAATCTTTACACTACATACAAGCATTACACGGGTTTCAACTTTGATGCTACATAGGCCTACCTGTGGATTTTTCGATCTCATGAATAAGATAGCTACATTTTAATTTACACTACACACTTTTCAATTTTTTGCAAAATAAATACATATTTTCATGAATGTTCAATACCATCATCACTTTCTTCGTTATCGGTAGAATAAGTATTCGAAATTTTCGTGAAGCTATTCACACAACTACCGTCACCATTGCATCCACAGAAAATTGTACAACTTAATTTTGATGCAAAACACCCACACCGTGCTGTCGAACACGTAGGTTGTTGTAAACAAGCGCAGCGTATCATTTGTAAAACACTATCTGGGGCTATAGTTACACTTGTCTGGAAGCATCTAAGGATTTTCTTGTCATCTCGAAACCAGTCATGTTCTAACGGATTTAGCTGAGGTGGCGATTGATCCATTGCAGATTTCCAAATGCAACACTGAAAGTGTGCCCTTTTAACGTGCTCGATGAATGTCTCGGTTGTTTGTTGGTGGTAGTGATCGTAAAGAAGGTGTAAGAGATTTTAGATTTTCCTACTATTTTTGGTCCACATCCTATACGACCCGAACGTCTGACATGGCCTTCCCTTTAATTGTAATTGTACACCATAACAAGCTCATATGAATTCCGTTCTTCTGCTACTACAGTATTAATATCTGCTCCTAGGTTGCCCACGTTGCAAAGTTTATAACCTCGCGTGAGCACTTGAATAGCCATTTTCTTCCCAACGTCATGAAGACTTTCCACTGTATCACATCCGGTTAATGCATGTGCAGCAAGCAAATGCTTAACGATGCCCGAGTTCTTATCTACTGATGCAGAAATATCCGCGGTTGTATTCTATGATGAAGTAAAACAAGCACGTTGTGTTCTGTTTCCTCTCCTACCCTGGCCAAATAGAGCTTGTTGTATAATGACGATATCTGCTTCTTCATGTATATGTTCATGCTTCATATATAAGTCTTCATGTGGAAGTGTACCATGCTGTGTGATTTCAATAGGAATAAATTCCTGACAGGTAATTCCTGTGATGCGATGTATAGTTCCGGAATGTTTCATCCAATCCGTAAGGTAATTGCATATATGTCTTATAACCTGCAACTTATTATGCACAACTGTAAGCACTATTTTCTTTAATGAAAGAGGAATGTTGATATTTAGTTCATACTGCCTAGTAGCACAAGTACCACAACGCTTTTCACGGGTTTTACTCTTGATGCTATATTCTGATAGTATCTGTCAGATATCAGGTACACATCTGATTTTTGTAAATATTTGCTGATGTATTCTGTGTAATTCTTGACAAAGTCTAAAACAGTCCCATTTGATGGCCAAGCCACAAACCAGAGGACTGCGCAGCCGTCCAAAATATACGCACTAGGATTTGGTTGTATTCTGTCAGACTGTTCAGCTGGCAATACTGATTTCAAGATTGCTTTCGTAGTACTTCGCATCGATCCATTGCCGTGGAAGAGAGACATCGTCGGTACTGGTGCTAATTCATGCCTTAGGATTTGAGAGGTATCTAATGATCTGGAACATAACAGTCCAATAAGTGTTGTGTCGAAGGTAGGAACCCCATTTATACTTACATGTTTCTTCAATGCACTCATAGTAACCACCTTCTTTGCTATGGGTTTGTGAAATGCCTCTGGCCAGGAGTTTTCGAACTCTTCCATCTGGTTCCTTCCCATGGTAGTTGCGTTGTCAACATTGACTACATCTGTATGTGGTCTCAATAAGCATGTCACTCCAAATGCCATTCCATTTACCACTTTTATGTCTCATTCATAACATGTTCTCCTCTTAAGAATGCCTCCTGTACTTCGTTTGGAATACTGTACATTGACCTTAGCTATAAAAAGGCAGTATCTCGCGTAGTTAAAAGTGGTTGGCAGAAAAGAAATAGGGAATCATTTCTTTAACAACTCACAGATGAAGTGGAAAATCAGCTTCTCGTTTCGCTCTGACGAGTTTCATCATTATTAATACTGGTTTGATAGGACAGTCTATCCACAGCTTACATTACTCGAGGAGATCTGCAAAAATATCCTCATTGGTCACGGTATCATCAATCAGTAGTGGTCTGAGAATTTCTTCAACTACGGGCACGAAGATTTTGAGGATATTTCTTTCCAGCCAGCATATTTGAAACTCCTCCAAATGCACATCTCATTATTTCTTCCAAACCACTATTTGACATTAGCACTCGAATACTTCCTAAGTATGTGCATGCCTCCCAGTCGGCCAGTGAAGTTAAAAATGGGAAATATGGATAAAGAAAATTGAATCTTTATTACTATTATTATTGTTATTTTTATGCTTATTGGGTTTAATAAACAAGGATTTTTGTTTAAGCTATGAACTTTTACTGTCAATAACATTGTCATTTTTAATATATCCAAATAAAAAGTACGCCAAATTAAAGTAAATATAACAATCTTTGAAAAGTTGTTCGAAAAAATGAAAGTTTTACGTTCAATTATTTTTCTGCTTGCTAATTTTAAGTATGAGTTGTTTATATCATGATTATCTTCTACATAAATTAGTGTTTGAACGATCAAGATTGGGCCAGTAGTTTAAAAGTTAAGAGCATTCAAAACCAAGACTGCGCCTTTGGGCGCCATATTGGATTGGCTTGAGTGACAAGGTGGCACCCGTCACATTTTCACTTAGGATGGTTCCGTGAATAATAAAATGCAAAAAAACCATTGCGTAGACCACAATGATTACGTAAGTCATAATATACAGAAATTTATACACAATTATACAGAACACTTGACTTACCTTGTAATTTTTCCTGTCTAGTCCCTGACACACACAAATAACCACATAACTGAAAAAAGTCTAGCCATAGAGATTACTAACAATCTTAAATGAGCAACAATCCATCCGTACAGAGTAGCTGTATTGTTGCGAAAGAAATGTCCAACGTTTTCTTCTTGAATTTTCGGGAAAGTGGGAAGTGATATATGCAAGAATAAGATTGAGGACAGTCCTTTCTATACTATACGCAGTAGGAATAAGCGGTCGTTATATATATATGGGAGCCTAATTTATACTTCTGCGTGAAACATTTATCATTAAAAATCTACACAGCGAAGTCGAGTACTATGCTTTCGACATCAGTGGCGAAGAGCTATGGACCATGTTATTTTTAGCATCCTAGGAGAACATAAAGAATACCTTTGGTAACTGTTGACGCGAGTAGGTTGCGTGGGCACACATACCTGACGCTTCTCGATTTCTTTTTGTAGCATAATGTGGAAAGTGTAATGTACACAATTCCAACTGACAGTACGATGGAGCTTAAGGCCTGAAATCTGAAAGGTGCAGAAACTTCTAATCAAATCTGAAACAATCGTTCAATATTCTGAAAAGTGAGGACTTACAAAGTCACGCAGATATAATGAACGTGATCAGGCGCAAGGCAGACAATTTTTAACAGCACTTCCTGTAATTAATTTTTTAAACAAAAAGAGCAGGAACTAAATCAAAGGGCAACTTCACAATTAATTATACGAAGATCTAAGTAACGAATTTTATCGTTCCAAATAATGTAATACTTTCTATTCAGTTCATTTGTTGCACTCAATTTTATAAGTGACAGGATCTCCCAAGTTCGGCGGCACCTCTGTTCTCTAGTTCAGGAGGTCATGTGCTAAGATGATTTGTCTTTTATACCAAATATCATTTGAAGTGTATGAAAGTAGTGTCATACATTTCAACGATGCTCTTTACAAAGTTAGCTTGTTTACAAAGAACAAAAAGAAGACAGATTTAAATGACGAGATAAACTTATATCTTACCTCATCTAACCTCTTGTTTGTCACTGGAAGTTGAATCGGGAAATACTAGAATGTTCTAAGTCACTTTTTAGTTTTGTTTAAAAGAGTTTGAGTTAATAGCAGAAAATCATTCCTTAAACGTTGTCAAGTTGTACAGCAAATAAAAAACGTGTTGAGTCACTGAGCAGTTTTTCTCTTTCATGAACTGCACATACGGTGGCAGTATGAAACGCAGTGTTGTTACAAGGCATCTTTATAATTATGGGTTAGTGATTCAAACACACAAAGTGATTAATCTTGCTGACCTACAACCACTTTTTCCACTACGCGTGAAGCATGATGTAGGGGAAGTGCCTCCAAAATCACAGAAGATAAGTGACGTCCGAACATTTACATACCAGTAAAGTGGGGTTTTATGATACCCTAATTGATGATGCGAACGGAAGTAAGGAAGAATATGAGTGACTTGTTTATTTTTTAATGGATATTTTTTTATGATTGTTTCATTTTCTATTTCTTCTTCTTATTATTATTACTTAACAGAAGAATAGTAAGATTAAACTGCGTAGGTGAAAGAACTTTGTTGTCCGAAATCTATGAAAAGTTCAAACAGGTTTTCTACAAAACTTCATCTGCTTAGTTTTAATTTTTGTTTCGAAGCTGAAGACGTGAATGTTTTCTTCCAAAAACCTTATTTCTGTTAAAATAATAGCTACAACAATATTTTTCAGTTCAAAACTGTTATTGTTTTATTGTAAACTTCTGACGGGAGGTCGTGGGTTCGATCCGTGACCGTCCATCCTGACGGGAGGTTTTTCCAGGGTATTTCCTCAGTCACACCAGGCAAATGCCGCGATGACACATTCAAGATAGGCGACACCTTTCCGAATCCTTTCCCCTCCCCTATCCCGACCTGAGCCTTAGATGCCTAAAGACCATAAATAAAATTTAAATTATTGCGAACTAAAAGGTTGTAAGTTGGGCATTATGCATTTGATACTTCAATAATAAGTTGAAGGCATGCTTTCATTGTTCTTTGTCTTGTTATAATTATTATTATTAGTATTAGGCCAATGTCGGGTTAGTATAGTTAATAATATCCCACTGTTAGGAAAAAATCGGAAATATCACATGCAATTGCTAGGTTATTTTGATAGAGGACAATATCTGTAAAATGCAATAGCAAGACCGCCAACTAACAACGGCTAATGCTGAAGTACGCAATTAGTGGTCTCTCTACCGAAAGGCTCTAAATAATAACAGTAAACAACGCAATTTTATACTATGAGTGTTCTTTTAAAAAAGAAGACAAGCGAACGAGGTGCAATCAATGCTACTCTGCACTCTAACCCTAGTCAGTTCAACAAAAAGTAATACAATGTAGACTAAAGAAAGAAAGGAAACATGCTTTAAAACAATATACAAAAAATGTATATACATAATCATAAAATAGAAATTCATTGCGTGCGTTCACACATGCACAGACACATACACTCACTTCACGACAATCTGTGAATACCATTCTACCAAGGCTTAGTCCCTGATCTCGGGTAAAAGAGTAAAAAGAGTTTAATGTTTTAAATCATTCGGACGTTTGGATGTTATTTTGGTTATTGATTTCAGTAGAGAGTTCCAAGCTCTTGCTGGCGAAATAGATAAAACTTTTTGTAATGAATAACGAGGGATATCAAATTCATCACTACTACCACGTGCAACGTAGTTATGAATTTCTTTGATTGCTGACATCTGATATAAATATACTAGTGATTTAAATATGAATGTAATACAGTAAACAACAGTAGCATAAAAACTGCCTTCGTGGCATCGTTAAAATCATGTTTCTGCTCAGAGAGAAGAAAGCATGTTTATTGCAGCTGAGCTCTTGGTCCATCATTAATCCAACATTCTTTATAGTGGGCGAAAAAAATATTGGAGTTGATTTTGCCTGACTGCAGTGAGTTCTTAAAGCTGTGAAAATATATTTAGTAGGAATAATTAATAGACTAGTTTCGAAGCACCAATTGATCATGGTTAAAAGATCCTCATTCAGCAGCTCTACTGTACCCATAATGTTATCTGAAGTAGAACTGATAAAGAGCTGCATGTCATCACGATAGAAATGTACTGACACGTGTTCTCTGACTGCAGCAGGATCAGCAGCATAGAGTAAGATTAACAGAGGACCTAATATTGAACTTTGAGGAACAGCCTATAATCACCGATAGAACTGACACATGAACTATTAAGAGTCAATTATGTCTATATAAGAAAGGTAGGAACGAACATACATAAATTCTGATAGGAGATGATGCACTAAACCAAACGCAATATCTAATAAAAAGAAAATTACTTACCATCAAATTATCGATTGAAATTAGTTAGTCGTGGCATCTAAACACAACCTTCTTCCACATGTGCAGGGAATCTGCTGCCAGTAACCATCATTCACCGAGATAAATTTGTTATTGCATTCAGGGTTGTACTCGTAGCCATTGACTACATTTACCCATTCCCAACAACATTTGAAACGATGCAAACAATATTATCGTCGGTCAGTGGATCACTGGAAAAGAGTCATGTAGAGCAACGAATGATAGTATACGATTTGTCACTTCGATTTACGGACCTGCATATGGCAGGATGTCATACAGGCTGTGATTTGGAGGTGGAAGCAACCTGTTTTTATGGGTTCGGTTTCATACACTGATTTCTGTATCGGCATCTCTAAAACTCCGGTGATTCATACAAAGACATTCTAGATCATTCACACACAATAACCAACTGTTTGGAATGATCCCTTTCCAGTACCCCCACAACAACGCAACTGTCTGCAAAGTAAAGTTCGTAACTTCGTGGTTTGAAAACATTAGAATGGAACTCGCGAGCCCGAAGCTTCAACCTCAATCAACGACTTTGGAACGGTTCCATACCAGATCTACTCGGCCGACTCCACTTATCAGTTTGCAATAATACAAGAGAAATAGAGGCGAATTCCAGCAGCACTATACTAGAACATAATGGGAAGTTGGTCCCAAAGAGTAATAGCACTGAAAGGAGATGTTCGGACACTTCTGGCAATGCCAATGAGTTTCAGTGTTAATGGCCAGCGGCGCGGTCACTACTAAAGTTTGACCACTCGCCAGAAATTCACTATATCTAACATATATCAACAATTCCTTTTTTCTGAGAAGTTCCCGTAAAGCATGTTACTATTCCTCTAAAGTTCCACACAAGTTCTAAATACAAAAAATCACTATTTAAAACATGATTAAAACGTTTGTTTCAAATATCATAATTCTGCTACTAATCCTTCTGAGTCGAGATTAAAACGCACCAAACGTGGAAGTGCAATGAAAGCATATTCACTTTGTAATAGTAAAGGTCGTACGATCGAAACCCGGAACCCCAATTTCATGACTGGTATTCTCTTTGAAGTCCTTAAGTCACATCAATAGAACACGGAAAGGTAAAAGGCAAAATTGGTTTCTATGGATGGTACAGTATGATGGCTTACACATATCCGGACACAAATATAGGAGTGATAATTTGAAAAAGCCAGGACTTCTCCCACCTCCTCCTCCTCCCCTCCTCCCGCACAATAGAGTGTCATTAAAAATTAAATTTCAGTCTTCCGGATTAGACTTTTGATCAAAGTTGCAACTGAAGCTAGACTATATGGACAAAAGTGATGGGATACTGTATGGAAATAGAACAGCAGCATATATATTATCTTAGTAATCGGTAGCTGCGCCATGTGCACTCAGTCGTCTTGGTTAAGTCCCTAAAATACAGAAAACGGGATGTTTCGCACTTTTATCTGACCAACTCCGCCAGTGAAGAAGGCCGGATTGATCTCTTCACCGTGCTATTTTCTTCGCGTAAGTTCTCGATGGGACTAAGATGTGGTTTCTAAGCTCGCTAGTGTATCTGGGAGATCTTATTTTCCGCATACCATTCCAGTATAGCCCGGAAACATGACGCACGGATTGCCATTCTGGAGAAAATATTCATCCTGCCACAACATGGGAAGCACTGAGTGATTCACAATATCTCCATCTCCCTCCGAGTTCATGTTGACACGAAATGCATTTCGTGGACCCACACCTTACCAGCTAAATCAATACCACACCGTAGTGTCACCAATCGCTGCTTCGTGGCGTCCAATCACTTTGTAGGGCCTGACATCCAGAAATCAGACGAGGTTAAACCTTCTGTATCTATCAAGGTGATTAAAAAAAAAAATGATCGTGCACCCGAAGAACACATTACATCTGAGTATCTTACAATTTCCTTTAATCTGATTGCTGACAGTTTCAGTTTTTTTTTTTTTATTTCTTTTTTTTTTTTTTTTTTTTGTAGACGCCCTGACAAATGGAGCTCTCACGCAAGTGAGTGTTGTCACCAAAATCTATTCCGGTTAAGTAAACAAATCAATTCTCTCTCTCTCTACACATATACAGATGCTTATCAGAATAATGGAAACACCTGTAGTTGGCAACACGTCAGATGTATGGGTTGGCAGTGGTGTCGTGGCGACCGCAGCGCCGGACTGCTGGTGGTGGTGTGTTAGGTCGGTCTCCATACTACGCCAGGCGTCGTGGAACAGGAGTGTGCAGTGGCTGCAGCAGACGGAGGTAGTGTAAAATGGGAGACCTCTCAGAGTTTCAAAGAGGGCAAATTGTTGGTGCGCGGTTATGTGGAGTGAGTGTGACGGCAGTGGCTAGTGTGTTAGGTGTGTCGCCAGGGACAGTGTCGAAGGTGATGACGGCCTACACAACACACGGGAAAACCACATCGGGGAAGCGGAACAGTGGGCGGAAGAAAAGCATCAGTGACAGGGCACGCCGGGTATTAAAGCGCATTGTCACGCGGAACCGTCGTGCCACTGCGGCGCAAGTGATGGAGGAACTCAATCAGTACCTCCCCCAACCTGTTTCGACAATCACAGTCCGCCGCGAATTACATGACATGAACTTACGGGGTCGTGTTGCACGGGCCAAACCTCTCATCAGGGACCAGAACGCTTTAGCACGCCGCAAATGGTGCCGCGACCATGCAACTTGGACCGTTGACGACTGGAAACGTGTGGTATGGTCGGATGAGTCACCATTCACCCTATTCCAAACCACGGGCCGTGTTTATGTGTGGAGAACGCCCAAAGAAGCGTATGATCTGCAGTGTCTCCGCCCAACTGTGAAACATGGCGGCGGCACGGTGATGCTGTGGGCCGCAATATCATGGTTTTCATTGGGTCCTGTGGTCACACTTCGCGGACGCATCACTGCCAACGATTATGTCGCAATTTTAGGAGACCACTTGCATCCTATGGTCCGGATGTTGTTCCCGGACAATGACGCCATATTCCAGGATGATAATGCACCCATTCACACAGCTGAAGTTGTTGCAGCGTGGTTTGAGGAACATCGGGATGAAGTTCAACACCTCCCCTGGCCCGCCCAATCCCCAGATCTCAACATAATTGAACATCTGTGGTCCATCTTGGAAACACGACTCCGGCGACGATTTCCACCTCCATCCTCTCTCACAGAACTGGCCGATGCCCTGCACGAGGAATGGTGTAATATTCCACTTGCTACCATTCACGACCTCTATGCCTCCATCCCACGTCGCATCAAGGCTGTTCTGAAGGCGAAAGGTGGCCCGACACCATATTAATCTGGTAAGTTGCACTTTCGTTCAGGTGTTTCCATTATTCTGATAAGCATCTGTAT
>JAGDQP010001095.1:34993-52591 GCA_022664845.1 Lepisma saccharinum
ATATTTCTAAAATACTTTGTTCTTCATATCCATTCTTCAGTAGTCAACATTCAAATGAAAAATACTATACACGATTTATTTTCATTTTTTAAAAGTTATTATGTCTATTTATGTTAATATTATTTTTTTAAATACATTTTTAAAATTAAAACAACACAACTTTGGACAGTTAAGTATTGTCACAACAACTGCAAAGAACTTTTGAAAGAGGTGCATATTGAAGTAAATCACATACTCTTACTGTTGCAAAGCAACATACATTCTCGACTCATAGACATCAGAATCCATTTTTATATACATTTTAATCTTTATTTTTTTTTTTACAAAAAGAAAAAAAATATATATGTGTATGCAAGTGGTACACATTTAAATAGATTTTTTTTTTCTTAAAACATGTATAAAAATTCTACTTGTAAACGTCTTTTTCTTCCTGTTCCATAATGTTTTGTTGTTTCGTAAATCTATACTGTATGCTGTAATATGTCTGATAAGCAAATAGAAACCTTTTCTTTACTGTCTAAAATAAATTATTTCGTTTTCTGTTCGTGTCTTCATAAAGCATTCGCAAAAAATTAACGGTTTTGTTTTGCAATATCTAAATGAAAGATGCATATTCACACATATAATACATTGATTTGCACAATAAATATGGTCCACTTTTCACATCGTACTAGCTGACAATAAAGCTTTTTGTTTTCTAATTGAAAGTAGTTTGTATTATCTTGAGAACGATTCTTGTACTGCATAAACAATTACGTCATTTAACTAAAGACCTGTTTTTCAAGATGGAAAAATAGCCAGTATACATGTTTTTATCTTTTTCCATTTGTACATGAGTTTTGTCTCGTGTAAACAATTGTTTCTTGTAAGTAAATATTTAAACAAATTTAACTTTCTTTTTAGAAACAAAAACGCAACGTTGTCTGAACTCTTCGGCAGAGGAAGAAAATATATGAATATTAATGAGTATAATGACGTATGCAGAGAAAAATTAGTTACAAGCAAAATACACAGACAGGCTTTTATTTATTGCTAGAATCGAAAGGTATAAATCCAGAAATCCTTTTTTTTTTTACGCTTCTCAATATAAAACATAAGTTTAAACTGTAATTTATTGATGAGCACCTAGAAATAGTCAAAGCCTATAATTCTTTATATGACGTAACAGTCACAGGATTGCCAACTATAGCAATAAAGCACCGTTTCGCAAATGGCCTATAGCGAACTGATTCTAGGTTTGGTTCCCTGGAACTCAAGTCGAAGGAATACAATTGTGAGAAATAAAACTGAATCAGTCATTTTAAAAAAGGGGTCAACTTCCGTTTTTCAGCTTTTACAGAAGGAAAAAGTATTTAATTCATTATGTGTCCGGTAAATTATAACAATTCTTTACTTTTAAATGGGATTTTACCTACCGGTTCCCGTAAGATCACCGAAGTCAAGCAGCTCTGGGTCTGGTCAGTGTTTGGATGGGTGACCGTTTCAGCACTCCAGATGGTGTTGCCTGTGCGGCGTCCACCCAGCGTCGTGAGGCCAATTGGGAAGCTACTTGAATAAAGAGGTAGCGATCACAGGTGAGGGCTTCGGCTCTCCTCTCCCAACACGTCCGGTCAGCGTGGGAGCAGTAGACCACCTCCTCCCTCCGGGAGAGGCCTCATCCACTAGTGGATTGAATATGGCTGTGTATTATTATTGTTACATAATTATTTTTGTCGTACAGGATGCCCACAATGAATGCGAATACAGTCAAATGTCAAATTTGGAGAGAAATGAAGATGACCCGTTTACAAAATGATCCATTCAATTGGCGGATTGATCAATCAAAGGTGGTAGATATAAAACCTAGCTACATAAAATATTTTAGATTATTATATTCTAAGATAAAAATAAGAACTATTTATTTACGTTCTGTGGAAAAACAACAGTTTGGATTCGACCGGAGTTCGCTATGAACCTCATTTACTTCGTGTGACCCAAGCCTGTTTCATCAAATTAAAAACACCTGTTTATATGTAAATCACATCAGTAACGAAATGTTCTCATCATTCCCATCACATGTTCGGAGATATATGCGCACCTACATGTCACACCTCAGTATTTAATAATAAAGGCAGGATACTGGATTATTCTTTTGAACATAGAAGAAAGATACTGTATTTGTATTTTAAAATACATTTTCCAACTATATGAAGAAAACGTTCCTTAACATGACTATATGCGTATTACAGTACCATTAACCCTTAACAACTGGAAGAAAGTAAAAATGAACACCACTGACTCAAACAAACAGAGATGAGAATGATTTTGTACCCTTTTCAACTACCTAGCTTTAAATTTGTAATTACAGAATGTGGATACGAAAAAAAAGGCTAAGTACTCACGTTCCACTCACTTTTTAATAATAATTATCACCAATTTTATTAATCTAAAATAAGGAACAACACAGAATACAAAATACAAGGCAGGAACGCCTGTAGAAATTGAGATGTAACTATCAAATCTTTATTATTAATTATATTTTCCCAAATGTCTCTTACTAATATTCATTAAGGTTAAAGATTCAGATACTTGAATACACATTAAGATTCTTTTTCTACTTAATAAATCATAAAAAAAAAAAAATTACTAAACTATTCACAATATAAACGCACGTTCAAGTAACTACCAACACCGAAAAGTGGATTATTTTTATTGTACTATTTTTTTTCTTCTTTTTTTTATGTTTGATCGATAATAGCTGAGCATAATTATTATGAATGGTCAGTTTTGGTCTTGGAAAATGTTAGTATGGTTGGTCCATGTGGTCAGAGTTGGAGAGCAACACGAAGGAACAGTGCATTTCTTCTATGAGAAAGAATCCAACACATGTTCAAAGTTATCAGTCTAAACACTGATAACATTTTAACAGTAGCGAATGGAAATATCTACTTCAAAAGTATCGGAAACAAGGTTCTGTTTTTTTTGTTTTGTTTTTTTTTGCTTTGCTTTTTTTAAGAGAAACTGAACTGGCAGTGACAATGGATGGAAGAATTCATTACGAAATTTTAAACATATGAAAAGAGAGGCAAATTCCGTCAAAGCTACCAAAGTGCGAAACTTCTTACATGCAAGAGAAGTGTATTGAGATGAGAAAATCCTAAAAACATGCATAGGCCATAATAACATAGAAAAAAAAAAAAAAAACATTTGATTGACAGTGAAAACTGCCTCAGCAAATTACGAAGACTACTATTCAGGCATTTACGGGTAAATATTTATGAAATACACTCACTATTTATTTGGTTTCTTCAATAGTTCGTCATTTTCAAATTTTGATTATAGTGGAATCATCATCTTTAAGAAATATTTAGGGAAGAATCTTGATAAAAGATGCATTTTACAACTAAAATGGCTTAAATATAGAGGCAGTTGTAGGTTTCCTGTTTAATGTGTTTTATACTCAGTGGAAGATTTAAGCGAAAATCGACATGTTTAGTGTATTGAGAGATGATCCTTGGAAGTACAATGATATAACAAATCCGTTTTAACCTTGCTGTCAGCTATAAGGCGTTATTTCGCACACCTAGATGCAGGACAGATGAATAGCCTTATTACTACAGTTTTGAAATTTATATACCTTTTATCTAATTTTGGATGAATTATTTCTTGAATATGTTTGGTTCCGAATTGTCGAAAATTTCGAAGCAATTAACATTTCAAGGAGCAAACCAAAATTTTTAGAAAATAATTAGAAGAAAAAGAACATTCACAGTAAATTTTGGAGCAGAAATCTAAAGATACGAAGTAGGTCCCAAAAAATGGAGAGGAAGAGCGATTGTGATCGACCAAGAAAGGAAGGTAATATAATACACAATATATGTGTAAAGTGATGGAATACAAAATGAGTTCTTATGTATTGTAAATAAAAAATGTACTGGAGTAGCACTGAAGGGGGATTGCTACCATCTCTATTTAGTACTGGGATGCATTCTGTGATTCAGAAAGTTTGCGTTAAAGATTCTAAGTTTGACATGTCGAATCAGATAAAACAGAAAGGAAATTGAGATTGAATGATGAGAAGTTAGTTGGTCTATGTTTTACTATCGATTTGTTAAGAGCTGCTCATACGGAAAAGGCAACAAGAACTCGTAGCCTTTGGCAATGTTTGTTTCAGAGAACTATAAAAATTGTGATAATATAAAAATCTTCATTTTTACTGTCTACAAGTACGAAACTGAAGAAAGACATGCCACGCATTTGGCATTTTCAAATGCTTTACCAAGTAATATAAAACAAAGAGGATGAAGTGCCTACATAACATTAAGTATTTTACAAGGATTCAACCTCATTCAACTGTCAAATTATTACGAACAGTGCATTTATTATGAAGTAAGGTTTTCTGAAGACGTACATCTGACTTTCACTGCTGACCCTTAAACGGCAGCCAGTCAGGCAATTGCAGAAGCACTACCATTAATACCGGACTAACAAATGATCGATTGTACGTATATATATATATATATATATATATATATATATATATATAAAAGCCATTTAGAAGTTTTAAAGCATTGATTTCGCACTCCATATTTTTAATTAAAAAGAAAATTTCAGCTGCCCCCTTTTGAATACACATGGTACTGTAATAAAAGAAAATTCGGTACGTAGATTTCTCAGTATTAACCTTCATTTCGTATGGCTACAACGAACGATTTCTTTCCTCCTCCTACCGTCAGACAGTGAGACGAAAGACCAAAAAACACGTCGAAATTGATACCGTCTGAACTGTATTATTATACTATGCAAATAATATAATAGGTGTATTATTTGCTTTACATTCACACAGTATACAGAATATACTTCATCTTGATCTAAGCGCGAATAAGCTGAGCTGTTTAACCTTTACGGTCCGGAGACATTTTGCGTCATTGCGTCGGGTTCACTTTGATTGACTGCAGCTCTGGTCGTATTTAGCACCAAGCAGTAAATGAGAGCTCTTTTTTTCTTTCCCAAAGACCAAGGAATAAAATGGCGTATATATCGTGGGGTTAACTTGCACAACGAAGAGAAAGGGGAAAAATCCCTATTGCAATTAACTTGTTCAAAAAGATATTTTTCCTTATATAAAACTGGGTCGTAACGCGGCCAAACTTCGTACGATCCCCCCTTCGAGATCTACATTGTACCTTTATACGCTGGCACAGTTTCGGGAAAATTCCTCCAACGATAATTTTTTTGTATATGCTTAGATGGGTTAAAAATTTGGGTATGTAATTTTTTATATGGTGTTTTTGTTTGCTTCACTACACACGTTCTAATAGTAGTTGGGTAGTGAGTGACTCCTCGTTGCATTCGTTATGGATCTTACAATTAAATGGTGTAAGGATGTATGAGGCATAGTCCCTTGACTAGGTAAAAACACACCCAAAAGGAAAAGGAAAATTTCGTGAATAGCTGATTTTTGGCAATTTTCAGAGGGAAATTTGAAAAAGCCAAAATCCACCATGTTCGGGACTTCACTGTGACGTCACTATACAATATACGAACACAAAAATCCAATATGTTGTACAATAGTTGAACCATATTTGGCGTAGCAAAAACCTTTTGGATATTTTGTTACATTCCTGAGATATATTATAGCCCCAAACGCTTATGACGTGCCCGTTTACATCATAGGTTCGAACATGTTAACGGGTTACTTACGTCACAGAGATTTTTTTTTTTCATAAATTAAGCTATAATGAGGTAAATTAAATGGGTTGATGTGGTCTCCCCAGATACAAAACAAAGGCTATTGTTACTGCAAACTTTAACAGAGTTCAGTGCTTCTTAGGAGTGCAGCCATCGTTACTATGAAGAGATGAGGATTTTATATGGTTCGCCAAGTCTATGCTTTTTCTCACTTTTGGGAATGTTTTGCGCAGAAGGTAGCTGCTAGTAGCAGCTAAATGTTACAAGCGCTAAAAGCGTTTATTCCACACTTTACATTCATGAAAAATTAGGGTTTAGCCTCGCTTGGCTTTATTTGTTCGTGTCTACGAGATCTACAAAATCAACAAAATTGTTCCGTACGCATTTCGACGTTCGTATACATGATAAAAACGGTAGCATACCCCCTCAACTACTTTAAAGATATGATTTCACTGGAGCCGAACTTGAAAACCTAACATATTTTATATTAAAGAAAACCCGCAATGACAGCTGCCGACAGAAAATGTACACAAAGGCATTCCGAAAATATTGGCGAAATGGACAACTTTGATCACACATGCACTAATGATTATGCGTTGCAGGATCATAAAAGTGGTTTAATGTGTATTCGGCATTTAACTACAACTTAAAAATGGTTTCCGATTTTATTTCTTAAATTTGAATTTTTGGGGGGTTTTGTCCCAGTTTTTATTTATTTATTTCGTCCCACTTTGCGCCCGTTTGCGCGTTATCATCATTTCGTTTTTGTTTCCATCAAACATAAAACTTGTCTTATCCATTGTCTTCATTTACTGAAGAACGGTTTGAATGGAAAGGGCATTTATCGTTTATGTCACGTTTCAAATACAGCTGGAAAAAAAAAATACTTGATATCACACGACTTGTTCTCGCATTTGCTCCGCAGTATTCTTTCATGTATTTTTAAATCAAGAATCATGTTTATACTTCCCACCAGCCAACAAGGTGTTTTTTTAGAGGTGCAGACACGAATTTAACAACGAAACGAAAAATAATTTTGGGAACTCCGCGTTTCTGTTCTGAGAACATGAAGATGTACAGTAATATAAATTATCTACATTTTCTGTACCGCACTGAGTGGGAAATATCCTAAATTCTTAATATATCTAAATTATTATCTTACCCTACATTGCCGACCGCTCCTAAAACTAATTTTGATCACACTCAAGTAATAGATTAAAGATTTGCGCATTATTAGATGCACACGTAAGAAACTTACTTTGATTTGAATTTCATTTTTGATATGTTCAGACAACCAATTCACACCTGACTAGAAATGTACGTGAAATGAGTTTGAGACCTTGTTTCCTAAGCATTGTTCTTTTAAAAGATTTTTTTTTTCCTTCATAAATGTGGCCCTCCAAATCTACTCAATATTTTTTTTTTTGTGAAGGATGTTTTCTATAATTTAATTCTGTAATATGAAATAGCTGTTAGAACTATAAATGCATTTCCATTTTTTAATTATTTTTTTTTTACAAATCTTGTATTACCATATGCATATGAAATGAGCATTTTGCACAAGGACGTGTGTATGTTCAAGTGAGAAAAATGTAAACAGATTTATACAATTACTTAATTTACACACATCTTAATTTTATAATACTACCAATCTACTTCTATATCATACACATATAACGTTCTCAATTTTAAGTTATATCTCTTTTTTTTTTATTATTATTATTTTCTTTAAAATAATTATCTTCTCTATACATTTAGTTTTCTTACGAACGAACGAACGAACGTTTCTTCGACACTAGATCAAACAGAACAGAAAAACATACCATCTATTAAACAAAATGCAACAAATTTCTTTTGATTATAAACCGTACATGCTACGAATTATTTTCCCCAATTATCATGCTTTTAATTAACTATTTGTTTATTTTCTTTCATTTTCTATTTGGTATTCTAAAAGGTTTTCGTCTTTATCTTCTTGTTTGAACGAAAATAATCACTTTTGAGCTTTAAATATACACCTACTAGCACAAATTACGAGGGAGAACATATGCATTGTGTCATTTAGTAAGCCGTATATTACGAAACTATTGTAGAAGCAATTAAGTCAACTTTCGCTTCGTTATCGCTAATATTCATTTATTGCTATGTTGAAAACAACGTTTCCTTCTTTATCTATCAATTTAGTGACCTTATTATGCTTACATTTAAATAATCATGGTACAAATAAGATAGTGATGAATTTAACACAGCGAAATACAGGGTGTTTCACTGAAAGGTAGCCCCATATTTGCCGCCTACGTTTGGTAAAATGGAGAAGATGGCGTAGACATTATAATGCCATATTCTGTATTCTACGAGACTGCAAATACGGCAACATTGGCGAAGTAAACGGCAGGAAACAACAGGAAGATTAGCTCCGGCTGCTTGCACACATGGCTGAAGCTGTATCATATTTTCCAGACAGAGTCATTTCACAACAGCTCTGGTCTCCAACGTCACTCGATTTGAATCCTACTAGACTTTCCAGTGGGGTCATCTTAAGAGGCATGTATACAAGAACAAACAGAGGAGGCTCTACGGAAGAATATCTGGCGCGAGATCCGGGGGCGGTGTCTCATCAGGTTCTGGCAGCCACCTTTAGAAATATGGAATTCCGTATACAGTTGTGTTTGAACAACCAAGGATGAGGAAACTAAAATGATACAGCTATGTGAAGACGGTGGAGGAGAAAAGTCTAGAAAGAAAGGTCCTGGTGTGACAGATGTAGGAAGTATTAGAAACAGATGGACGAAAGGAGTGGAGAAGAAAGTGGAAAAAAATATATCGGAAAGGAAAATGGAGTAGATTAAATAAATGGAATAGATTAGAGAGGGGGGATAACATGAATCAGTTCCAGAAGATGGGAGGGTAATGGTAGGAAGTAACAGTTTACTCTAAATCATTGTACCTATGTAAAGTATTTCAACTTCGCATTTTAAAACCGATTTTAACATCGAATATGTCAAAAAATAACATTACGTCATTTACATCATTGTAAAGTATACAATGAACACTACACCTGACGTGTAATCAATTTCGTTACGTCCGTCGACTGAGGATGAGTATAGTCTTTATCTTCAAATAAATAGAACATTGATACTATATTAAATATAGCATGTTTAGATTGAAGGGCTTACGTTTCTGAAAATTACAGAAAGCATATTTCTCCCTCGTAAGTCAACAAGTTCAGTAATACAGGAAACAATACAACTATGAAAACGATCAGGAAGCAATACAAGACCTACAAAGAAGGTAATCCTACATTCAACTCAGAAACCTTGCCTGAAATATACGAAATGTATAATAATAATAATAATAAAAAACATAAGCCGCTGAAAGCAGATTCATAATTCATTATGACGAAGTAAGCTTCAAAATGTCTTTACGAAATATGACCTTTCATGTTAAGATCGAACACATAGGTTTCTCTCCAACTACAGTAAAATTTTCTCTATATATACAATATTATTACATTTTGAAAAGAAAGAAGGAAAAAAAAAATACGTACATTCAGACATTCTAACATTATTTCTATAATCCAGAACGCAACCTTTTTTTTTTTTTAAAAAAAAAAAAAGAACTTGAACATTTCGGGTATTATTATTATAGAACAGAATTGACAAAATTACAGTTTTAGTACAGGAACTAGCTTTACCTCAACACAGACATCGATTATACTCTGAACATTTTTTTTTAATATTCTCATCTACAAAGATATATTTTTATTTTTGAACGCCATCGATTTTTGTTTTTACTCAGACAGAGGAACTGTACACTTCTAAGATATGTACACTTTAAATAATATGAATTCATTTATTACACGATCTGTATAATTAGTATTATTTCAATTCGAGATTCCATAAACTCAATGGTTTTAACTCCAAGTGTCAAAACAAACTGATAATGCGATACTACCAACAATCAAAAGAGCACTTTGAATTGTTCTTTAAACGGTATTTAATATGCACTTAATATAATATCAAAACTGAATGAATTTCGTATTTACAAAACCAATATATACTTTCCAATAGTATAAAAAGCTATCGAAGTATAAAACAGCGCTTTTGAAGTGAGTTACATACAGGGCGTGGGAAGAGTGTTTATCTTAAATTGTAACAAGTTTTCATTCCAGGGAGGGAAAAAAAGGCCAAGTTCGACTCGTATTTCTTAGCATTATGTTTTCTTTTAGACGTACACAAATAAAGCCATCAACTGGAGAATCGTAGGCACTTTTTTTTAAGTGTAAGAAAAAGGTACGAAAATGCAAAAGCCAATAAATAATACTAATAAAAAGCGTTAAGGAACGTAATCTTCCCACGCCCAAGTATCCACTTCACTTCAAGAACAGATACAAAATATATAAGAAACAATAAACAAAGTAAGAACAGTACAAAGAACACGAATAAAATAATGTAACTGTTGGAACTTATAAATGCACTCAAGATAAAGCATAAAGCATTCTGCTGCGTATAAAGTCAATTAAGAAAAGAATATGAAAAGAAAAAAAATAACATAACCTACGAATTATTCAATGTGCCGTGTACTTACATATAATTAGCAATAATTTTCAATTAAACTGAAGTACATTGTACAAACTTTGAATAGTACAGTGCCTTGCGCATCACAATTAGACATAATTATTAGTTACTATGATTATCGTATTCCTTTTAGTGCTATTTCTATGAAAAGCGCAAATTTAAACGATGTACATAAACAACAAGATCAATGGAAAATAATGCCACTTAAATCTTTATTAACGAAATAACAATAAAACACTTGGAGAAAAACCACATGAACATCTTGGTTTTTGATAAGTTACTGGAGACAGGTTTTCTCTTGGCATAGAAAATAAATATTATTTTGGCACTTCTACATGTAGATAACTTATACTCAATTAGCATACATCTTATTAATATATATATTTTTCTTCTAAATCTGAATTTTATTTAGGAACTTAGTTTGTACAAGTCCTTTAGAACAAAGATTACAGAGGACAGAACATGACGTAATAAATAGATTGGAGAAAGGAGGAAAGTTCAGCAAACAGTGAAAACATCTATGAGACAAAAACATATCAAAGAAACTGAAACAGATGTTAGGCAGAAACCTATTATGTATCAATACGAGACAGAAAAATGGGTTTTAACACATAGGAAGTGTAGAAGAAGTCAGGGGGGGGGGGGACTGATGAAACTATTGTGAAGCATGATGGGAAAAAACAAGACGAGATAAATAAGAAATAGGAAGTGTTGGGAGAAGGGAGCGTACCAGAGAAAGAAAAGATTAAGACGGTTCAGCCGTATGTTAGGAAAATGTAAATAGACAGGATAGTGAAGAAAATGGAGGAATTCAATATACTGCACAAGGAAGAAAACTAAGGAATATATAAGCAATTAAATAAGCAGAGATGGAGACAGATATAAAATGAGGAAAAGTGGTACATGAATAATGGTAGAGAGACTGAATGTGGTGGCAAGGTCATGTGCATACACATACCCGGCGGGAAGTCAGAACGAAGGAAATCTAAAATGATAAGAACGGAACGTATTTTTTTTCTTAAACGAAGTCGTAAATCAGTTTCTTCTCCGTATAATTTCATTAATTAATGAACAAACTTATCACCATCTCTAGAACGGGGGAAAAAAATAACTGCACAAAATAATTATAAACAACTTGTAATCTCACGTAATAAGTACTTGTTTGTTGTACTTCATAGTTAGGGGAATTGGGAACCGGCCAACCAATCTCAGATTTTTCTTTAGTCCCATTAGGTGAGTATTGGGACGGTATCGTAAGGGGACATGATTCCGCTGCTTCTCATTTAAATACGCGACGCAAACAAAAACAAACAAAGACTCAGAGTGAAACATTTTGACCAATTTTTAATTAACTAACTCTATGGCTTATGGAACTCGCAAGTTCATCGCCGCAGTAACAAACGTTCGCCATTGGATTCTATCCTGGGGAGTATCAAGCCAGTTTTCATCACGAACACCTACTTCTCGAAGATCTCTTCTAATATTGTCCTCCCAACGACGTCTCGGTCTTCCCAATGGCCTCTTTCCACCCGGCCTTCCAACCAGGATAGAATATAATCTTCGTTTTTCCCCCATCCGAGCTACATGCCCTGCCCACCTTAGTCGTCTCGATTTCATTATTTTTACAACATCTGGTGAATCGTACAGTCCGTGGAGTTCTTCATTATGCAGTCTCCTCCACTCTCCAGTCATCTCGTCCCGTTTCGGCCCATATATCTTTCTCAAAACCTTATTTTCAAATACACGTAATTTATGTTCATCTGTAACGTAATTCATCATCTGTAACGTATGTTCATCAAACACACGTAATTTTTAATTAACAATCAAATAAATGTTCCACACAATGACGAATTAGTGTGGAGTGTGCCATCCACGCTGGTTCGGTTTCTAAGAATTTGACTCAACGAAATTTCTTACGAATTTGGGGCCATTAATAAGAAAACGATTAATTACTACAAAAACAGTTTAACAGCAACGATGGTTGAAACCAACGGGAAGGTGAAACTAGCGACACACCGGTAGAAAACAGAACCACGTCGAGGTGGAGAAAGGAGAGAACGTGTATTTACTTTATTAGGATCGTTTTGCTTTTGTTTCCTACAATATTCGCATTCCTTTCCAGATCAAAAATGTAATATCTCCTCCTGATTGTATTTCCATTGCGTTTTCACAATAATTCCACCTTCCCACCCACCTTGGCTTCACTCTACGAAATTTTAATGTGACAAATGATTGCTTATCACTCTCCGCATGGATTACTCGTGATACTAGCACCTCTATTGTTTCACTGATGGAAAAAAAAGGATAACGTTTAGCTTCCGTAAGACTTTCTTGACTGTATTTAACAGTGGATAATTCCGGTTTAAGAGTTATTGTTTGTTCCTTGAAAACAAACTCCAAACCCAACGAATTATAATACAGTACCTAAGAATAATAATAAGATGCATGCTTATTGAAAATCGTGAACTATATACGTCTACTAAGAACATTTCAAAGGACATGTCAATAAAACATTTTAATTCTCAAATGATGTACTATTCTGTTCGTACACACTGTGTACAAAACAAATGGTATTTATAATAATAAATCTGCGTATGTAAATTTCAAAAGCTAGAGCTTATGCACACATATACACACACACAAAGTAGCACTCATATTACACAAACACACACATGTTCACTGACACTCGCACATGAAAGAAATTTGTTCATAAGAGTTTGTTTTTTTCGAAATTGCAAAAAAAAAATATTCGAACTTTTTAAATCTGTAGCAACAAAATAACAAATTATATAATTCACACAACATTTCACCTTAAATATATATATATATTTATATCTATATGTATGTATATTGGATATACTACATTGGCAAACATAACACAGGTAACTTTTATTTGATGTATTTCTGCCTTTCTTTCGCGTTTTCTTCGTTCATTAATTATGCTGTCCAATATGCAGCAAGCCTTATCATATGCTGATCACTGATTAAACAATGTATTTATTATTAATCAATCTTATATCCATTAATGATCACAATCGCCGTGTTCTATTTGTTCTGCAGAGCGTAGAAAGTAATACATAAAAATACATCACTCACGACACAAAGACAGAACTGGTCACACTATCTCTGACACCGGGGAGCGCAAGGGACTTCGAGCCTTTAGAGGGACTCCATCGGAAGGTTTTAGAGGATATGAAGGTGTTCTTTTAGCTGACCTGTTAAAAAAATAAAAGTATTAGTCAATAAACATATAGATTATAAAAACATATACAGAATGTTTGCTAAGTTGCGCACTCGGAGGTTACCACGACAAAATTATATTTCGCAAAATATTCCTCCAACGTGTAGTTTTCGAACAACTGAACGGATTTTTTTTAAAAATGTGGCAACACTGCTAATATCTAATCCGCTGCTAGGGAAACATTTAAAATCAGGACGGAATATGATGGGATTATAGACTACTCATCTAATTCATTTACGATACAGGTATTGGCCAAAATAATGGAAACACTTGTGGGCGGGAACATTTTGTATTCGTACAGTGTTGGCCCACCTTTAGTACGCAATACAGCTTGAATTCTGGACGGAATAGACCGATAAAAGTTCTGAATGGTGGTGAGTGGCATTTGAAGCCATTCTTCATGCAGCACAACCTCCAGCTCAGCTAGAGACGAAGGAGGCGTAAATTGACGCCGAACCCTGGTTTCCAAAAGAGCCCACAGAGACTTGACGATATTCAGCTGAAGACTTCGCAGGCCAGGGAAGATGTTGAACCTCATCAGCATGCTCGTGAAACCACTCTTGAACAGAGCCACCGGTATGAATGGGGCATTATCATCCTGGAATATGGTATTCCCGTCTGGAAATAAAGTTTGCACCATTGGGTGGACTGGTTACCCAAGAGTTCTCTATACAATGCTGTTGTGACCGAACCGTATAATGTGACAAGGGGGGCTGCCGAATACCATGATATAGCGCCCAAGACCATAATAGAGCCGCCACAATGTTTGACAGTCGGGCGAAGACAGTCCACATCGTATGCTTCAGAGGGTGTTTGCCAGACAAACACATGTCCAGTGGTGGGAAGAGGGTAAAGGATGGCTCATCCGACCACACGACACGTTGTCAGTCCTCCAACGTCCAGTTGTTGAGAGGGGATTGCACCATGAACGTCGCCTTTGAGCATTCTTGTCTGTTATTAGGGGCTTGGGAATAGCAACACGCCCATCGATACCCATTTTATGCAGTTCCCGCCTCACTGTTTTGGATGACACAGGGGTATTTAGGTGTAGATTAAGTTTTGCAATCACTTTCTCGGCCGTTGTTTTCTTCTGTGATGTCACAATCTGCTGCTAGGCCCGGCGGTCCCTATCCTGCAGCATCGTCTTTCGACCACTATTGTGCTTCGCCAACCCTCTTTTATTGTGCACTGTGTATGCGGTCATGACTTTCGAGACCGTGCCATGTGTTACTCCGCATAAGTTGCTGTTTTTCTCACAGATGCTCTAGCTAGGTGGACGGGCACCATCAATTAGACCTCTTTGAAACTCCGTCAAGTCGGACATACTGGTCACGCACCACACCTGCGCAACGTCCACAATCATACTGCCTCACTCTACTATTAGTGCACAGTCCATCCTACCAGCAGCAAACAAAAGACAGTTGACTTACGCAGTGCTAAGTGTTACCAAGCACAGCTACAATATGTCCCACTTTTGAGAAGTGTTTCCATTATTTTGTCCAATACCTGCATGAGTTTAATACCTCAGGGTATAAAACAAGGATTTCGATTTCATTCTACAATCTGCTTCAAAAGAACATTAGATGATGAAGGAAAACACTAATTCTCTCCCTGACACATCGAAGCTAGCCCTGAAATTTGGAACACGAACACAATTGGTCAAGGAATACCATGGGCCTTGTGCGACAATTGAGAGACGCTCTCTATTGTAGTGTATACGTGGAATTAGAGCTCAGGGACATCAATTAATATTTATTTTTTGGTATATATTCCTATAAAGAAGCATAGTAAATTACATACAAGAGCTGTAAAACTGGCGCGACCCTCTCTTGCGTTATTGGTTATAGTGCGGTAACTAAGAAATTCTTGGTTATAACACTTCTTTTATTTTTATCTTTTGTATATACGTACATATACACGCACATTTAAACAAAGCTGTAGACATCTGAAGTTGGTCTCTGGTGAGAGACCGAAAAATGCACCGTAAAATTAGTGAATAAAACGTCATCCCAACTGAGGACTACACCATAAGTAAGTATAATATTAATTTACAATTTTAGTCCCGAGAACAAAAACTTTCATTTTCTAAATTTATAGTTAATTAACAGTTACAACACAGATGAGTTCTTTCCATGTCTTTGTATAGTTTCTTCGTTCTTTTGTGAGGGAGAGGTTGTTCCATCGATTCACTTTTGTACAGCAGATCCCCTTTTCCTATTCTAAAATTTTCATTGTACATTTTGACTTTACCTCTTAGGTGCTCTTTCACAGTAACTTGTTTAGCTCATGATCGGACATCAAGAATGAATGTCACCGACCAATCAGAAATTGTTTTACAAAGTGATTCCGGTTTACTTGAACGAACTCTTATAATTCATCTTTTTCAATGGTGTTCTACAAATTCTTTCATTTTCTGCTGACCGCACTCAAGTGGACATAGATTTGATCTTCGTTGGCGAACACCGCCATTAGTCAGTAACGTCACGACTTTCGGACTGGCACGGGGGGAGCATGCGGATCCGAGCAACACTACCTGCCACTCTAACAGAGATTTTCCAAGTTTTCCTGTTTCACAAGTCGAATATGGGGATAGTACCTCAACTAAGGCTGTGGCCACTACCTTCCCTATTCCTTTTCCCGTAAGTGTGATCGCCGCGCGACGTCATCCGTCCGACAAGATTAAACGATAAGCTGCTGCTTAACCCACATTTTTTTTTTAAAAAAAAAAGAATGTTTCTAACTCAAATCGTGATAGTTAACAGAAGACCATAACTCAAGAAGTAACACCATCTGTAAGAACAAGAGCAAGTATTTCGACACACAATCTTGAAAAATAAGGCGGCTATGACTTTTCAAATATAGCCTTGCGTTTTGACTAAATCCAGATTGGCAATATTACGCCACTTAACTTGTCAGAGAAAGATTTAACTAAATCCAGAAACAAACATAAATAATGATGGCGATTTTAAGGAAGAATAATTTGATATTTATTATAGACTACAGATTATTTCATGTAAAAAACATATAGTTACAGCATTAAAAAAAATCGCAGTGTTCGTCAGTAAATAATCCTAGCATACTTTATTCTTTAGAGTCGACTTAACCTGTACTACTTGGACCCCTATATCCCCGAAAGGTACAATCATTTGTTCTCAACTTTATTATTATTATTATTTGCACACTGACTACTCTATTAGATCAACACACACACCGTACATATCAAACACGTACAAAAAACATATTACTCATACAGGAAAGATACCTAACGTTTCTCTTGCTGAAGAATTTCTTCACTTGCATAGAGCTAGAAGCCAACCAACGGCTGACTAATTTTTATTTGTTAAGTAAATAAGTAGCCAGCAAGAATGCAAATGTAGTATTTCATCTGAATCGTAGATTAACGCTTAGAAACGCGTAGAGTGATTTTACTTAAGTTACGTAATAATTTATGATTATAAAAATTCAGCGCAATCTACTCCTCAAGGGGCTGAATAATCGTCGTGCCAAGCTACCGCAGGGCAAGCGAGAAACCAAGCTCTGATTCCCCACCCGTCTGTATTTTAGAACTCAAAATGCACAAGAAGTTTCAACGTACATCAGTAATATAGGGTTTAAAAAAATGAAATGGCGTTGATGTTTTACGTTAATTTGTGTATTCCTTTCTTGCAAGCTTACATTAGTTTACATTTTGTGATATTTCTGATCTGGATTTCAAGAAATGTCTGGATTTCTGATCAGATATTTCGGATCTGGCTAGTTTTCACAGCAAGACGGAGCCACTCCGCACATAGGCCAGGAGAATAAAGCATTTGACAGAAGCTGTTTCCAGTACGTCTTGTATCCAAGAAGTTCAGACCTGATCATATACGATGCTTTCCTGTGGGGAATATTAAAGGTGAAATGCTTCATACCCGTACTACGAACTGTGCAACAAGTAACATTGTTTTAGTAATTAGAGATATAACCCCTGAACAGTGTTCTCATATGCTGTCTAAAATAATAGAACGGAGCATGGAATTTGTAGTTATGAATGACGGAAAGCATGTATAAGACATCATCGTGTGATACCTACCTTGTGACACTACTTTAGTTTCGGTTACTTCCCCCCCC
>JAGDQP010001095.1:52991-107764 GCA_022664845.1 Lepisma saccharinum
CCCCCCACAGGACATAATCAACACCAGAAAGTGTTCTGTACAAGGGAATTACATCTAGATAGTTGGGTTGTACTTAGATGCCAAACATAATTTAATTAAATATTATAAAGAGAGAAAACACAATGAAAATTTAAATACGCATTTAAAATTTTTACTCGATATTTTCCATATTGGTAATATACTAATATGTACAGTTTTAAACTTTTCTTAGAAATTGATTTCAATCAAATATAGTGAAGTGGGAATCACAATATTACAAAGATAAGTTTTTCAGTTAGAAAAATCAATTTCCGTAGTTTAGTTCGACACAGGTGAAAAATCACATTAATTTTTCATTTTGTTTTCGGCGAATATTAGCATAAATAATTTGATCATAATTCATGGTTTATTATTGGAATGCCCAACACGCAGATCTATTAATTAATAATTGAGATCTTAAATTTGTACATATTAAGTTGTTTTTGTAGTTAGTATCCATGTGTTTGTTCTTATTATATATATATAACTTCTAACATTTTTGGGGGAAAGTCGAATGGTATATGCGACTCTGTGTAGGTTTTGAAAAGTGAGTCACGCGCTTTACTGCAACGACAAAGGGAATCTTCGGGAGGAATCGTTGAGGACTTCGGCATCCCGAAGTAGCAAAGCTTGTATGTTTTATAGGATTTTTCGCAGGAATTTGTGAATATTCCGAGAGTATAAAAGTAAAACCGGCGTGGATTGAAGATTGAGAGAAGTTCGCATTATTCGGCCTGTACAAGTAGGCAAGATTGGACTAGAAGAGAAGGCCAGGAAGATTCCAATCCAAAGATGTAAATCCAAAACTTTGTAACTGAGAAATCTCTCGGGTGGAGTTACGCGAGAACTGAAAGTATAAGTTCGGCGGCGAAAAACGTTAAACGACAAGTAAAAATGATTTGTGTTTGTTTTGAGATATTAGTCTAAAGCGTGGAAATTATTGAGTATTAAAAAGAAGCGAAGTCTTTTTGTACCAATGCCATTCATTTGTCCTAACTTCAGGTGAACTTGGCTTACAAGGAGACTGGACATCAATAATGAATACCTGGTACCGAAAATCGTTCCCCTGCGATGGGCGATCTACAGACCAAACACGAGTACGTCAGTATGAGCTTTGTGAATATATCGAGAAGCGATCTTTAAGCGTTTCAACTAGAGAAGGTGCAACGATCTATCCTTGTATTCCGAAGACAAAAGGTACTGATTTCGTTCCTGGATGCAAACTTGTTTAATAAAAGGTAGCTTCAGGTAGCAATTTATATCGAAGGCGGATGCCGGACTGTCAGGGTGAACAGGGGGGTATTCCGATAGGTGTGTTCAACTCAAGAGAAACAAGCAAAGATAAAAGTTATGTTTTAAGTCTTGGTTATACCGAACGTTGCAGCTGATTATGATGATTGTGAAACAAAGCTACTGATCGTTAGTACACGCGTTCAAGCTTATTAATATTTCTGTCTGGTTGAAGTTAAGTATCAGAAATGGTTGCACTGACCGTTGAAAATTGTATCACATTTATTGGAAAACTATATAGTATCACTTAATTATACTACTCTTCATTAAATTGTGGTAACTAATTGTTTGGTTGTAAACATACTGTAGGAACTAGTGAACTAAGATAATTATTTCATTGACCACTTTTGTTTAAAAAAGAAGAAAAAAAAACTATTAGTTTTGGAGTAAATCGAAATGAACAGCAAAGGTTTACCTTGCCTGGCGTTAGAAGTTTACATTAAAAAAGGAAGTATTTCACAACAAAAAATAAGAAAAAATACACAACCAATTACTTATAAAAAGTTTAAAACAAAGATCCAACTACATATGACCCAAGCTACACTGAAATGCATATTTTATAATTATGTCGAGTAATGAAACTTAAAATAACGTTTGTATTATGTTTAAATTTACTCACCACTCTTCAGGTACTTTTAGGAGTATTTTTGTTCGGTTATATCTCTTAAGATAAAAGTTGTTTATATTACCATTTGTAGGATCATAAATATGTAACGGAATCTACTTTTAAGAAAGGGGTTTCTTAATGTTTTTGGGAGATTATCCGCGATTTTCGCTATCCGCACCTGCTCTGTTAGAGATTTTCGCTAACAACTGGAAGTTTGCCATGTTCTTAAATGAATCGATTCCTCTTGTAATACCGTTTCTGGCAAATAAAAAAAACTGTCTTCGTGTCTATCAACTCATTCGATGACAGCCAACTATATTAACGGTGCATTATTTTATATTGCATACTTTATTTATTTTTCTTTAAAATTAAGTATTTTTTAAAAAAACAGTGAGTTTACGAGACAGAACTACAACCGAAGAATTTGGATTCGCATTCCGTTGCGTTCCGCTCTTTAAATTATACTTTTACCACATACATAGTTTACGTCATACGTGATATGAAGTAAGTATTCACTTTACATGCAAAACAGGAATCTGTTATAATTTTTCTTTTCTTAAAAAAATATTTAAAAAAAATACCACAATTAACAGGAAAAACAAACTATTCGTATTCATAATGCAGTGAAATGTGCTCACAACAAAAGCAATCATTCTTTCTTCCCCACATGTGGTAGCTCCACAGTAGTCAATCCCTTACGTGATCAAAGGTATCAGAAAATCGCAGGACAGGCTATTTTGACCGAGGTTCTTTCCAGATACTCCTCAGTTGGAACCAAGGAGTACTCAGAATTATTAAGGTCAAGGTTGGTTACTTGGAAATAAAAGTAACAGCGTAGAAAAAAAAGGACGTTATTGGAAACGGACACAATTGTAACTTTCCACTTAAATAAAACAGTTATATCATATGAAGGTGTAATACTGGGACACGAGTCACAATGTATCGCACACAAGCGCATGCAAAGGATTATTTCTTAATACTGTCATGTTGTTACTATTTTACAAATAACAAACAGCCAAAACTGTACACCGAGACTAGGTTACAACTAGAACAACAAGAAAGTCTACTCTGGCTTCTTCTAAACTTCACATTCAATTTCTATTTGCATGACTAAGAAATTTACATTGGTGTTCCAGAGAAAAGCCCAGAAAAATGCCTTCTTCATTATCAAGAAACACCTTATGTACGTATCTTCTTTTTTAAATTAAATTCAATACATTTCTAACAGTGTCTATACAACGCTGAAACTACAACGAACGGTAGAAAACATTTAAGTGCAAGTCCACTACAACACACAGTGTGCACAGGTACATATCTAACCTTTTGTTTAGAACATTCCTATGTAGATGATTGTCACACTAATGTATGTTGGTCAGCTGCTAGCTTTGGGCGCATTATTTACACTAATATTTCTGTAAAAGCTTCTATCACATACGCCAAACGTCACACACATTTGCTACCTTTGAAAAGGAAACCTGGAACAAAAGCATAAACCATACTAGTGTAGAGTTATTGTGGGTATTTGCGCCCATTCCACTGATAGAATCCTTGATATCGTGTTTATGATGTAAATTAACAAATAAACGTTAAATGATTTCTACATTTTCTATAAAAGCTTGCCTTTGCTCTATAGCAGTACTTAACGTATAAAGAGCTCGCTCAACTTTAAAAGTACTTGCAAATATCTATTAATAGATTACACAAAAGACTGTTTTCAAGCCTAACGTCACTGTTACCGTGGTAACCAGCTCAGCGTACTTGGGTTGGTCGGATATCAACCTTCGATGAGTTGTTGAAGAACGAAAATGAGGGGAATATATTCTATTATGCGCAGACGCTCATTCTCAAATGACTCCTGAATTTTTCATTTCTCGCTGTATTACGACCAGAAAACAGTTGTATTGCAATCGACACTTCCTCATTGAAATCTACTCCACAATGCGTAGAGTGTAAGGTCCAAAAGGATGTTTCAGGAGAGAGGTATTGTAGAAAGTTCAGAGAAGAAAGAGCAACCTTTGTGATGAAGGTCATCAAACCTACAATGATTGGTGAGCTTGTTCAAAGTGCCAACACAGTAGTTCACGAAACCCGTCTCTTCACATTATCAGAAGTTACATGGGAATTTCCAGAAAGTTCCCAAACTATTGTGTACAAAATTATGGATGGTAGTAAATTAAGTTTGCACTCACAAGTGGCAACCTTCTTTGATGGAGGGACACAGAAAGTCGTACAGCGATGCGATAAATGCTTCGATTCAAGGGGTGACTATGTTGGGTCCCTTCATTCTCTTTTTATTTAACAAGTCACCAGCGTTTGGTGAAGAGAGAATGATACACAGCATGTTCTTTACTCTTTAGTGGCTGTAATCATGCGTCAACCTTCTTTTTCTACACACGATTACACTACTTTTTTTAATATCGAAACTTAAAAAAGTAAAGAGAAAACTTCCTTCCATCATAGACTAAGTAATAGAAGTCCATGGAGTTGATGTGAAACTTAGTAAAAGAAGACTGTGAAAGAAAATAAATATACAAAATTTACTTCGTACATGAAATTGATGCATTTTGTATATTTGCCCTTCAACTTTGGCAAGTTTCATGGCGTTGTACGTCATAACCAGGAGACTATTCATGTTATATAAAAGTGTAGTGGGTATACTCCATGCAGTTGACGTTTGGAATCTCTATATTACTATCAAATTATTAAACTCCTTTAATAAAGGATGAAACATATACATAAGCATTCCTACTTTACAAGAAAATATTGAGAATTCCTACTCTTAACAACGTGTCTAGATGGGCTTTACTGACACGTGTTATTTACAAAAAGAATTTTATATTTCAATGCGTTGTTTTATATTTATGAGTAACATAAAGTTAGAGAATAAATCTCATTTCGTTGCAGACTCAAAAATTTTGCAGTACGTTTCAGACAGTACAGATCAACATGCTATGTTTAGCAGTTCACACATTCACTTCTGACTTTTTTCTTCTTCTAAATTTTCAAGTAAATGTATATCTTATTACATATGTATTGCAAACAACACAACATTCTGGTCTTTTTCGTACTAGATTGTAGAGTTGACCAACACTGGAATCATATTCTTTACCAAAGGAATCTCGTTAAATATGTTCGTTATTGTAGCAAACAAAGGGATGCAAGTTTAATGTTTACTCCTATCAAATATATGCATCACTTGATCACATGCATAACTACAGGATAATTCATGCTGTTATTGTTTACCATACACTGAAATGTCAATTGGTTTAGTTTGTGATGGAAATAAAGACGAATCATGAATAGTCTATTTGCTGAGTATGGTTCTGTATGTCATACATTTACCAGAGAATAACTCGTTTGGAACTTGTTGCTCGGGATTTGGTAATGAAGAAAAAATTTCGTTATGATCTGTTTGAGTGGCCACTTTGGAATATTGACGCCAACTTTGAGTTCACTATCTCGAGAAAGTGCCTACTGGAAATGCATTGCATAGTCATGTGAGGTGTCATTTTATATGTTTTTGAGGGTGCTGAACACGTTTAAGACAAAAACACATAATTTTAACAAAAAATATATGTCAATACTTATTAATATACTAGATGAGTCAAACGTTTTGCAATATTTACCTACGTGCATTATCTGCGGCACATATGTGACGTGATCGATATACTTAGAGGCGTCCAAGGTTCCCGTTGGAACGGATCATTTTCGTAGTAGTGCCTGAAAGATTGTCGGGTGCTTCGTTCTGTGTGAGATGACAGAAGAAGAAAAAATGAACATGCAACATCGTCTGATTCGGGAACATCTGCTGTACGAGTTCGAACTGGACTACCCCACACACTTTTGTAGTGTCATAGGTAAAGATGCAGTTGATCACAGCAAAGCAACCAAATGGTTAAAAAAGATTAGCTTTGACTGCAAGAACCTCGACCATCAGCCAAGGTCGGGTAAGTCTAAAACCGTTGATTCTGAGGTCGTGCGCCAAATCATAGAAACAAATCCGACTACCAGCACTCGGAGAGTAGAAGGCGAACTCGGTACCTCACAGGCTAGAGTTGTTCATTACCTTCACGGCCTCGGCAAAAGCATCCGGAGGTCGCATTGTGCCTCATAAATTGACCCCAGCTCAAATGCAGCGGCGAGCAGATGTTGGCAAGAAACTCCTGGAAAACCCTCGTGATCTGCGCTTCACTAAGAGAATAATTACATGCGATGAAAGTGGATATTTTTCCGTAATCCTAACGTGCGTAAGCAGTGGTTAAACAAGGGTCAGATTCCTGAATCTGTCTCCAAACAAGGGCGTTTCGAATACAAGGTGCTTCTCTGCGTCTGGTGGAATTATGAGGGGATAGTTCACTATGAAATCGTAAGATGGTCGAACCATCAATACCTATATGGTCCGTACAATTGGAGCGGATGTATATCATTGTGCGGCAAAAATACCAGGCACTGATCAACACAAAGCGAATACTTTTTGCAGCAAAACTGTAACACTTTAGTTTCTTTTATGGTTATTAAAATATAATCATCCTTGTCAAAAAGCTATGTTTTCTTTACTCAAGTGTGAAAATGGATTACGTTGTAAAACAATGGGCGAATTACAAATAATTTACTAATACACGGGAAAACATTTGTCTACAGGAACTTCCACTAACTAGTGCTTCAATTAGATTACTTACTTTAAGGTCCTACTACAACACACATTTAAATATAACATGCTTAAGTGAACACAAGCAGTAATAAAAACTGAGTAGGTGATCCTCAATACTCATTACTTGCGCAATGGGTCTTCATTTCTTGCACTGTTTCAAAAACAGTCTGGAACAGAGTATTTCTAGACTTTTCAATCAACTACACATACTAATGTCACATCTCATTACCTCTCTCAAAAATACGTTTATGGCAAAATTGACTTCACCAATGTATTTCTGGTAAAATTCTGATACCTTACATGACCCCCTTCCCATTAAAAAAAAAAAATCGAGCAAGATTCAAGATGGCCGACTTCAAGACGGCGGCCATGAAAAATGTACCCTCTAAAAGACAACGCATTGACCTGGTATCCACTCATGTTTATTTGTTTTATATTATTTCAAGCATTTTACAAATAAACGTGTGTTTTCCGACTTAGACCAAGTACTTATCCTTATGAACCACACTTTTGGCCACTGCATCTGTCTTTATGGACAAAAGCACTTTCAATTGTGCTTTCTGGCGATTTCCTGGTGTACTCTTCTACCAAGTTTGGTCGAAAAGCCACTGTGAACCATCAATAGGCTTACTTGTAAGAACATTACGTCAGTTTATTGGCTATATGGTATCCAATTATGACGATAAACACCATAAGTAAAGCACAAAATGCAATATTGCAAACTGTGGATCATACACAAGGCGAAATGTCCAAAAAATATTTATACTTTACGTTGTAACTCGAAATTCGTTTATTTAAGGGAAGACTTGTATAACGACGTTTTTTTTTCTTTTACTGTGGGTAATCACCATATCATTTTTACGAATAATACTAAGAAAGAATTCCGGATGTGTCATTAGAGTTACAGTAAAGCTTAAACCCAAAAGGGTGAGACATAGATATGTCATTCAAATATACGTAATACTACATAAAAGCCCTAGTTTGCCTTGCAACGACTTCTGTTTTTTAAAGCGCTGTTGGTTAGGTAGCATTTAGTCTCACACAAAAACTGTTTACAATGCGACCGTGGTATTAACACATCTATTTCAAAGTCTAAAGCTATTTACTTTTCTCACTCATTGTTTGCTCTGAAAAAGTTGTCGCGTTTTTTTTTGTTTTTATTTTTTATTTTTGCCAAAGTGCACTAAAACTGCAGCCATCCATTAGTTTTTTCTTTTTTTTTATGTTTCTATTATTTTAAAAGTTAATTTATGTTTCTGTACTCTATAGGTTTTGAGGCTTAAGTACTAAGCTCGAAAATGAAATACATGCAAGCATACATTTCGAGCAAAAGATGAAGAACGAAACTATCAGAGCATCTACTGTAGGTACAATCACAACATTCATTTGGTGGAATTAAGGATAACCTAGAAGAAACAGACTGCTCAACCATGCGGTTTGAACCTATTCGACCTCCCTAGTAATGACTGGTAGACATTGCCCAAAACATTAAATCTTGCCAACTGAATGTGTTAAGTCTCATTTCATTATCTGATTCAACGACCGACAGTTTATTTAATATCTTTATATCCATAAATGAAATTATTATAGAACATAAATTATGCGCTTCTATGAACCTGAAGCATCAAGCAAGGAATAAACAAGGTACACAAACTAAATCCATGTACAAGCTGCTCAAGCGGTTAAAGACCTTTATTAGCCAATAAAAAAAATCAAGCAATACTGAACAACATTTTGCAATTGATAACATAATTAACAAAAAGAGATGAAAAACAGTGTCATTTACATAAAAATATGAGGTCTGATCGTAAAGTATCCGGACTGGCTTCATAACTTTTCATCTCTGGCTTCATAAATGACGCGCTGCAGTGGAAGGCGGTTAGGCATAATATTAATTCGAAACCATAAGTGCATGCGCTGTCACCTTAGCAAAATGCACTTCTTATTATATTTTTTACCATTTCTCAGTAATTTAAAGGTCGGAAAAATTGAGCCCAGAAGTCAAAAAATACTGCCAAAAGAAAAAAGTTACGAAAACTTCAATAAAAAAAATCTGGAAAAGAATCTAAAAGTCTTGAAAAACACACGGACTGAGCCTGAGCTAAGGATTAGTACGAGGCGTACCCAGAAAGTAAAGATTCATCGGATCTAGGCCAATTCCAAAAGAAATCTGGTAGAGGCAGCACTGGGTTTGACCTTCATCATTTGCTTTTGTTTAGCAGTAAAAGGACTGATGTTTGAAATGGAAGTGATAGCGGTGCCGATCCCAAATCCCGCTAAATAGAAGTTATTTCATGATACGCTTCTCGAAAGTAAAAGGTGGCAGGCCAGTGGATATTCACAGTCAAATTATTGCTGTTTATGGTGACATTATGAATCGATAAAATGAGAGACAAGTGGTGCAATGAATTCTCGGAAGGCAGGACTGATGCACAAAATATACCGTATTGTTCCGAACACAAGTCGATCTTTTTTCCTAAACAGGTAATCTCAAAATTAGCATTCAACCTATGTTCGAGATAGTTTCTGAAATTTTAATTTGCTTCACTGCTTGGTACTGTAAGTATTTCCTTGGTTTACTTTTTTGTTGTTTCAACTTTATACTAAATAAATGTAAGGGGGGAATTCCCTTTGTACCGTTTATTTTTACTCCTAATTATTGTTAAAGGCTTGCGACAACACTTGCATTGTGCTGTCACTGAAAGAATTGCAGCACGAAGGATAAAAGAAATATGAACACAGCTAGCAGGAACCAATCTGTTCCATTTACAGTTCTTGTCCATCTTCGGATGGTTTTCCATCAGAAGATTTTGAATCCAAGATGGCGACTTTTCAAAATGTTTTAATATTTTCTGGAACTACTCTTGATAATACATCTTCATACCAAATTTCATTAATCTAGCTTGAACGGTGTGGAAAATGGTTTGGGGCGGCGATTTTGAATTCAAGATGGCAACTGAAGTAATAACTTCGAAAATGGGTCCAATATCTGATCATGTGCGAAAAATTATTCCAATCGGTCAAGCCGTTTTGGCGTGATTCAAACACAAATACATCACTTCCATTTTTAGATATACAGATGTAAACAATTTGAACTGAATGTTTTAGAATCATTTATACGGGTTTCGTATTTTTATTTTCGGGACACGCCTCGTAGAAACATTTAAAAGACGGTTGTGTTGAAAGTGAAGAGCGTTCTGGATGTCTCTCTACTAGCAAACAGCAAAAGAAAAGATCGAGCAAACGAAAAGCTCTGCCAAAGAAAATCGTGGAGTAACCATCAGGGAGCTTATTTATGACTTAAAAATCTCTTCTCACCCAGTTCAGTCAATTTAGGGAATCAGACGAGTTTCTGTCTAATTCGTACACAAATTACTTTTCATCGGTACAGGAAGAATTACATATACATCTTCAAGTGACTGCCTGAAATGGCAGATAATGATGAAAACCATGTTTTAAAAAATAATCATAGGCACTGAAACATGGTGTGCTCACTCTATATTTAAGACTCACTCCCCACATATAGATACAATGAAGCAGAATAACAAGAAAGGATCACGCCAGAATAGATTTCAAACAGTCGCTGGATAAGGTGTGTGAGTGGTCGGAAAAGTTCCACTTTAAAGAAAAATGAATATTAAAATTGTCTTAATGCTCTCCGTTTGGGTTTGCAATATACCAATTTGGATACTGTTTGATCAGACCTTGTATTTAAGGTTAAATATTTTTCCTTAGTTTACAAAGCCTGTGAGCTTTATGAGAACGATTGACGGAACATAAATACATTGCACACATATACAATTAATGAATTAATTATTTATTAATTACTAACTTCAATATATACAGGACGGTAATGTAATGTACTAACAAACTTCGACGGATGATAGTACATTAAAATAAATAAATCAGAAGTAACTGGGGTGGAAATTTTGCTGCATTTCGGATCTATAGGCTACCGAAAGCGTGGGAAATGAACCTAAAGAGTTTCGTATTTTCATTATCATTACGGTGGAGCTGATGTAGTGTGCTATGATCGTTAAAGACTTCAAACCTGCACTATCCAAACCAGCTGGTAACAATATTTCGTTTGTTAGAAGTTGCTATCTCGAACAATTCCATATGCCGAACAAAAACAACAGTTTGGTTGCATAAGAAACAGGAGTGAGAATTACATACATTCAACGAATGTCTTGCTTATTTATTATCAATGACAGAGAATGACATTGGCCAGCTGAATGGCGATGATTATATATATATATGCTCCTTGACTTATAAGGAAAGCCATCTTATTCATACTCATTTCGACCTGCCTGTCTTGCGATCGCCTGTTGCCTTAGGAGAATCCCTTACTCACCCAGTGAACAATTTTGAAATATGCAGTTTTTAATAAAGTAGGTTTGAAGTCTTTGACAATACTATGCTGCATTAGTTCCACTGTTAATCGTACTGGAAATATGAAGCTCTAAAGTTCAATTTACCATGCTTTCGGCAGCCTGTAGATCCGAAATGCGGAGGAATTTTCACCTAGGTGGGGAAGACTTTTTTTGCTCATTTTCTGATGTACTATTATCACCCCTTGAAGTTTGTTGGTACATTACGTTACCACGCTGTATATAATATAAATATACATACATACAGACAGACAGACAGACAGACAGAGAGAGAGAGACAGACAGACAGAGAAAGAGAGGAATATACAGAAAGATACACACAGAGAGACGGACAGAGGAACAGAGATATATATAGACAGAAACACACACACACAGAGGAACAAGACATTACAAATAACAGAAGGTGAATGAAAACGAATGTAAAAAAGAAAAGTTAAGGAAATATTTGCAGGAAAAGCAAAAAGTTGGCTGTGAACGCAGTAGAAGATAACGCGTTGTGAATGAATGATGATAAGAAGAAGTGAATAAAACTGAAATGTATAGAAAAGCAGAAGAACAGGAGAAGGAAATTGCATTGAACAGCTGCGCAGGTGCTCAAAGACTGGCTTTAAACTGGGTTGTTGCATTTGAAATGGACCACGATTATGTTATATTAGCTCCCAGCCTTATTTGAATCAATAGATGCCTAGCTATTTCTATTGACCTTGAATATTTTACATTTCTCCGCTTCACAGCATCTGAAGTTATAACATGTCTCTGGGAGTATTTGCATTCTTCCATAGTATTGATTTTTCCACAACTATTTTCGATAAATATTACTTTCCATCAATCATTTCCTTCCTCGCTATAATTATGACATCATATACTTTTCCGCTAAGAGTTTTACCCGTTACTAGTTATCTGCGTTATGTTCTGTAGAAATACACACATATTATTTGAGAATACGATGCCTACAAATTATCTCAAAATGATTGCTATACGATTTTAGAACATTCATCGTTCATAGTAATACAAAATATGACGTAAGTGTTACCAAGATTGAAGAGAAAGTAGTTGAGAAGTAGAATTTAACTTTTAAGTACTTTAGACAACTTTGGTTCAGATCGGATGGATGATGATGGTATGATTGGTGGAATGAAAAAAGTGACAGGAACCCGGAGAAAACCCACGTACACGGTGTTTGTCCACCACAAAGCCCAAATGGCACAAGCAAGGTTTGTACTGACGACCCCAAGCACCAGGGGTGAGCGCTCTAACCATGAGCCATCGCGGTCCAGAAAATAGTTGAGAATAGCGACAAACATCTACTCGGAACATGCCTCAGCACTTCTCTGTATTCTCAGTTCCAAAGTCCGGAAAGGACTTCAGTTTTTAGTTCTTTTCGTATAAGCTGAAAACTACTAAACACCTTTAGCATAAGAAGTTTCATAACAAAGGGAACAGACCATTCCGTACTGTGCCTACGTATCAAATTGTTCGGAAATAAATGGTCATTTTCGTAACTCAACACTACTACTGAGATTTGGAATGGAGTAAACAAAACCTGCTTAGTTAAAAATAGTCTCTCCAGTGAGGCAATGGAATGCCGGGAGGCACTTTCAGCACTATCCCTGTTTTTGAACACACTGTCCTTCAGGATGTGACTTAGATGCAGCATAAACGTATGGTGCTAAGTACGGAGAATATGGAAAGCATGGGAGTACTTCACACCTCAAGTCACTCAGCTCCCGTTGCCATGTGGGATCTAGCGTTATCTGTTAAGAGTATTGACCAACGACTGCTGCTTTTACACAACTGCCGGTGCATTTCGTCAATTTCTGCATGTACGTGACAGTGGTAATAGTTTCACCAGCAGGAAAGAATGTGTAACGGACAACACTAACAACGAAGCCTGTTGTGGTATCTGAGACTATACTTGCAACTCAGTCTTCATAACTGTATGCATGCATAATAGAAATAAACTTGACCCCGGCGGGAATTGAACCCATAAACACACGCATAGAAAGCAACCGCTGTAACCTCTCGATCATCCATTTTTAATGTTGGTGTTTGGCAGAATTTACATGAAAGTTTACGTTGAATGAAAACGCGGCAACAGATTCTTTTTTTTTTCACATCAACCTAGAACTTTTCCACGTGTCACTGAACGTACAGTAATAATTTCTTTTCTCGCGATTATGAACTGCCATTGATAACAATACCAATACCTTCCGAAACGAACTTACTTTCCCCGTGACCCATTACCTACTAAATCTAAATAATAAACTAATATTGGATGGAAGGCACTGAAGTCCGGAAATTTTGATACAACAATGTGTTTGCCCCTTTCCACACAAAAGCAGCGAGTTTCTTATTTTTCATGAGTTCTCGAAATATTATGAAACTTAGCAAGAAAAAAATATCTCGTTATTCATATGGAGCTTAAAGTTTTCGGAAGCCGAGAGAGTGAATTCGATTCTGGAAGTGTTGGGCAAGTCTCGTTTCGATATATCAGCCAGTTCAGATGCAATGACCCAGTATTAAAAAGTAGAGGAGAAATATGCAGCGATGGATGAAGTCTGGGTAATGGAAAACATAAAACAATAGTGTTTTTTTCATAGTCAGATAAGGTTTTGTGAAATCAGCATGCTAGGAAATTATTGGTAAATTCATTCCGTTACCGAAATACAAATAATTATGAACTATGAATTGACCAATCATCAAGAAAGGATTAACTTGATTTTAGCAGAAACATTTAGCCTTTAACCAATAATCAACTTGACAGATAAAAACTAAAAATACATTTAATTCATTCTTTTTTAAATTATTAAAATTATTGTTATTATTTTAAAACTTACCGGAACATCGACCTCTTCTATTTGAACGTGTTGCTGAACACCACATTAAAAAATAATCTTTATGAAATATAATTAGTTGAAATATTACCCTGAATGTAATGTGTTTTGTATGTGCGATAAGAATTTTTTAGTCTTCTTTAAGGCTGTGTTAGTCAAAAGTGGTCTGGAAACTCTTGGAGGTCCGCGAAGAGTTCATACGAGATCCGCGAGCCAGCCTAAGAGTAAGACAAAATATACCATATACGGTATGGGAAGAGGATCCTTCATTGTTTGGAATTAATTTTGCTACATTTTGTCATACATCTACACAGATACAAAACGACTCACAATCTCTACACATGTAAAATTCTCTCAGGAGTTCTCCAATCTTACATCTATGACACACAGAAGCACACAATGTATCATAAAATTTTATCACTCTTATTGCTATGCTTCTCGACAGTAATCGGAACAATGTTCTGAAGTGTGACGCTCAGTGTATAAGGAAGACACATGCATCAATCGAAATTAAAATACGTCTCCACACGACTAAGAAACCCGAAGTTGAGCAAACACCCACTAAAACTCGAAAAGATTCCACCCAAATTCTTTAGATTACTTGAGAAATAGCTAGCAACAAAGATATATTGATTCTGAGCAAAGATAAGGAAAAAATCAGGATTCGATATTCATTCACAAGAACACTTGAAACAATCAATTACATGAAATAAAACATCCGACAATCTAATTTTTTTGTCTACCCGGTGGATGACGGGGTTTCGCTCGTTGCCTTTCAATCAATGGGTTGAGGGTTTAATGCTCTGTGATTCGGAATCCACTGTAAATTCTAGGTTCTGTCTGTCCTTAAAACGACATCTCCATCTGGCGAAGGCAATGCCACATCACCATCAGTTTATCTTGCCCACGGAACTTCATCATCATCGACCGCTCCACAGTAGTCCAGATACTGCCTAAAACACGATATATAGTGCTGGAAATGAGGCAGAACGCCGGGTATCGCCGTTCCTCTAGTGAACTCAAAAGATGTGTTTAGATGCTTGTTATAAGGCTCTTCAATCTTTCCTCATTGCTTACCCTCTCCACCCAACTCATTTCCAGGCAGTCTTCACTACAGCCACAATCTGAAATTTTCTAGGAACTTTCCCTTTCCTCCTTTCTCCTGATTGTCTAGTCTATGAATCGTTTCGTTACACTTCTTCCAAGGCTATTTTGTTTCTTTTTTTGGGGGGTGGGGGAATTAAATTGTTAAAGCAGGTTCTGAAAATGTTTTATTATTTGTTGCATTAACTATGTATTAATGACTGTATGTTAACTTCAATATCATTAAAAGGATTAGCCAAGTGTGATCTTCTCGTTAACATATTTTCGTCCTCTCCCTGAGACCATCCTTAGGGTATAAGGCAGAGTAGATGGGATATACAGCTCATGAACACATTTATGTCGTTAATGTATTAACACTGTGTAACTTTTATTTTCTTGATTTTTTAAAAAATAATAATATGCACTGTTCACTTAAAAAATTACATCTTCAGGAGGAAAAGAGAGTGAAGAGCGATATATTCCATTTAAAACATTTTGCAAACCTTTTCTTCAGATCTAGCATTACCTTTCCTATAGTGATTTCTTCCTTGGTTTCTTGAATAGTGCTTTAAAAATAACAAGAGGAAAAAACAGAGAAGAGAAAGATACACCCAGCTTATTTGCTGTCAAATCTGTTCATAATCTTCATTTCTTCCTTTTCCAACCACTTCTGTAGTGTGTGGAATTCCTTACAAGAAAATATGTAATAAGTTCGGAATAATAAGATAATCTTGAAGAAAATAATGCTCACCATGTAAATTAATTGTTATTGTTAATGTTTTGTCTTATAATGATTCTTTGTTCTATCAACAACGTTTTTCTAGACAATGAAAAGTTGTTACTAAGAAACGTTCGGAATGTTCGGAACAGCGGTTCCGAACGGACGTTTTGAATTGTCAGTGAGAGTTTTTCCCCAGCCTTCTTAATGCCCTATCCCTCAGGACATCAGGAGAGGCCATGGGTACTCTCCACGACAATTCAAGACGTTTTCCCAAGAGGTGCAGCCGGCTGCACCTTACAAGGTCGATGATATTGAACTGGTGGTAATAGCGGGAAGGGGGTCATCGCCTTTGGAATAAAACCCGCTAAAAGACACCTCCAAAGGGTGAGATTTCTTCTTCCAGTACAAAGTAGACCTTGGGCGGTGAGGGTCAATTGTTCAACAGCAGTTGTGCAAGATCAAGTACTGAATGGACCATAAGTGAAGGCATCTTTCTAGGCCCGGCAAAATCCCGTAAGATGCCTGTGGAAATCCCTAACTTCGTGATTTATAGTTTCTTCAAATTTTTTATAATGAGAATTATCAATGAATTACTTATTTTAATACAATTTTTGTTTTCAGTCAACTTAAAAAGCATAAAACATATGTTCCTAGTAACTCTTATCAATAACTAATTGCTTTAATCGTAACTAGAGTTCTGTTGAAACTGCCTTGAAGAGAAACTCTACATCTCTATATTGCGCTCACCTTTTTTTTTTTTTGCTTTGCGTGGGATTTATCTTCCTTATTACTGTTAAGAAGCTACATCCAGCTCCTTCTTCCTCTCCCTTCTTCCCCTTCAACTACACATTCAATTGCATCCTTAAGTATACCACTCTGCAAAACCAATGTCATAATCAGTCTGCTTTTCTCTTTCTTATTGTCTCCAGAATTGTTCGTCTCTCTCTTACTCTTTTAGCACTTCTCGCTGCCTATCTCTCCTGCTACCTGATTCTTTCACTTTCCTTCATGTTCACCTTTAGAAGCCTTCCAATTTTATTTCTACACCTTCCATACAGTCCACTTTTCGGCTGAGAGCAGTTTCCACTCAAAGACACCAAGTTACCCAAGTACTAAAATAATTCTGCCGGTTTTAGTTTTCTTGCCTTCAGTAGAATATTAACTATTTCTTCTCCTTTCTGACTTTCATCACCTTAGTTTTTGTTACATCAATCTTAATTGCAAACTACGCAGTGGCTCTTACTATCCCTTTCATCAGCATTTGCAATTTTGTCCCCATCTCTGCTAATATTACCTGATCAACTGCGTACTTGATGGTCCTCATTCATTCATCACTTATCACTGCAAGGGACATGTAACATTATCTTCTTCTTTCGAAGTTCACCTTTTCTGTTTTTTTCCAGCACTTTTTCCATGTATATAGTTTCAGTTTATGATTATTGAACTAGGTATTAACTTCCCACAAATTAAATTCCGTACGAAAATTAATTAGCCAACAATTCAGGCTCCCGATGCGTGATGATGTACTGCCGGTTTTAGTAAAAAAAATCACTCCCACCGGGAAAGTTCTTCTCTCTCGTTACGCTTTCTTGAACAGTCACCAACAACTTCTCCCTATCTTCTTCTTTTCATAAAGCTGTTCCAATTCCCCATTATCACCATTCATACTTAACTCTTACCATTCTCCTCGTGAACTTGTTCAATCCGTTTATATATTATCTCCACCTTCATCTCGTCTGCTTCTGAAAGGTATCCACTGGGTTGCTCAGTAACTTCATTGCCAGTACTCTCGCAGATTGTCACATTTTAATCAACGTCTTTTCTATACTGCAAACCACCACCTGCTTCCTTCTTCTCTTCTTTGTAAACCATAATATCTCATGATTCCAATTCTCCTTCACCTAAATCTAACATATTGATGTCATATCTTATCATTTCTCTTTTTTACATTTTTTAGTTCACCTTGTTTATTCCTTGTTCACAGATTCCAAATTCCAAGTCTCGGTAAGGCAATGTTAATGGGGTGAACACAGATCACAAGCTCCGAGAGTCAATATTGATAGTGAGAGAGAGAGAGAGAGAGAAACACTGTTTACGCTTTCAAGAAGCGGCTAAATGGCAATTTGTCCACTTGTTGAAATTCTTTGCAAGTTTAAAGCACCTAGAATACCACAATGGTCTAGCCCTTCCTCAATTTAAATCGAAAAAAATATGTGAGATGTGGCTACAGCAGACTCATGGTAGTGCAGATCACACAGTTTTCACATCCACAGAAGATAATGTAGATCAATTACTCGGTATCAGGCATGTAGTACCATGGGTATAAGTTGATATACAATTGGAAGACGTCCTCTGCACTGTTAAATTTGTTCGTGTCGATTTTAGACCCACAGGATAGTCTTTTCAGAAGTAAGGCACATTTTGAAATCAGATCTTGATCAATATCCGTGATAATGGAGAAAATCTCGGGGTCTTAAAAAAAAAAAATCTTCTTGTTAAGTTGCCGTCACTAGTGTTTCCGCTTCCCCTAAAGTTTGGTCGATCCACTATCAAACCTAACTGTTGTCGAAACACAGTTTAAATCATTTTTTTTCCAGGAACTTTGTCTTTGTTTTCCCTTTCCTCTGATCTCCCACTCTTTAACGTCTAGTCGGTATGCTACGTAAAACAGCCACTAATAATAATAATAATAAAAAGAATCCACACGTCAGGGTTGATAGACCAAACGTGAACGTTGAAGGATCTACTGATTTCCTTTCTTGCACTGCAGCCATAGAACTTTTGTGTTGATTTAATACATGTCAAAGCGTTGTAAACCTTGCCAACTATCATGGCCAGCTTCAATTCGTGAAAAGCGCCTATCTCCTCCTCACCGAGTTTCATAGTTCTTGGTCTGATCTTGTTACTCTATATCTCGGACATTTCTGAGGGTTATTTCTGGTGTCTCTTCCTTTAATTTCAATCGTATTGATCTGCAGAAATGGACGAATGACGGATGAATGTTGCAACTTTCTTTATTAACGATAGTTTGATCCAGAAACGAAGTGTGAAAATGTTAGTGCGCATTTTGGTGTAATGAAATTACATTTTTTTTTTATCAGTTTAATTTTACATGATTTTTCCCCGGGTGGACTGCTTTTCGGTACGCATTATGTTTGTTCTTCCCATGTAGACATTTCCCATATTGCGTTGTGGGAAAATTTGTATGCGTGGACATTTCATATTATAAGTATACTTATCAACATGCGGGCAAGGATGAGTAATTGTTTTTTTTTATTTCTTTCACATTCGTGTAGGACAAGCCTAAAAGTACTACAATATGACGATGTACGAGCAGGACACCGTGGAACTATTTTTTTTTTTGTAGCTCCATGATGAAATTACATTTTCAACAAATTCTTACCCTTTGCCTCCCTTCACCAAACAATACCTTGCGTCACTGACACGCAACACATGATACGTTCATGCATCATAATGAAAACTAGAAACTTGAGCAAACATAATGATGTATAATACGTACCGAAAAACAGACCACCCGGGGTAAAATCGTATAAATAAAACTTGCAATCTCATTACACCAGAATACACACTAACATTTTCACACTTCACGGGTTGCTACGTGACTAACTGGACGAGATCTGACGTGGTGTTTAGGTTGTCTGGTTATTCTTCTTTATAAATATGGAGGCAGTTACACATTTTTTAAACTTCAAAAGATAAATTTAATCGCGATTTGAGGGGTTCTGGACTACTGTGCGCTGGTTCACAATTAAGTCAGTGAAAGTTTAAAGTGTCGCAAAATTCTTTTGATCCGTTTCTATGATGTGCATGACAGATTATTTAAAAAATGAAGTCAGCACGAGAGAGGAGGCACTCTTGTTAGCTAACTGCCGTAATCTTTTCTGTTAGGCAGTAATACTAGAAAGTGGGGTAGTTTTTACATTCGTACCACTCACCGTCACATATCTTTGGTTATTCAATAACTTATATGGACCCCGTTTTATTTTAAAGTACAATTTTGTAATATAAACATATTCAAATGTTACGTGTTTGTTTCTTCTAAGAATACTACCAACACCGTTTTATGTATATTTATTTTGCTGACATTGGTATGTTAACTTCAAAGGTACAGAGAATTATTGAACATACTGCTCATGATCTGTACACTGACAAATATTTCCAGCGAGGACTGAAAGTAATGCTTGAAGCATACCACTTGATTTTACATATACAAAAGCCACAAGGTGAAATCGGAGCAGGGAAGGAAACTAACAAGAGATTTTAATTTGACAAAACTTTTACATACGAAGGACGAAGTACGTAACCCATTTGCAATAGCTCTAGAAACATAAAGCTTGGCAAATTTACCTGTGAATGTCTGTAGTATAAATACACCATACAGTCATCTCTAACTATAACCTTTTTAACGTTTCCGGTTTCCTTGGAAATTTAATTTTGATTTGTTCGTGTGTGGCGAAAGCAAGCGTTTCAAGAACAACAAGGTGATCATAATGACCTTGACTTAGTAGGCCGTTTTCAATTTGGTGAGGAAACATTTTTAATTGTATATTTTTATACTCTACTTACTTCTGTAAAATTGGATAATTTAAAAAAGCTAGAAAGAAACTGGCTTCAGATTAGTGAACTCGATTTACCAGGCGGTTTTTAATGCAGTGAAGCTACAACATTTCATTGAGGTGTTTTTGTACTACACATACTTATATGAAATTTTGCATATATTTCAGATTATCTATTTATGTTTCCATATAATTTCAACTATTGAAACAGACGTATGCAGACCAATACGTCGAACTATACATATATCAGACTAGAGTTCTCAACACTTTCGATACCTATAACAACAATCGAACTCCCTCTTGAACCGTTCTTTAGAGCAGTTTCTATTTAACTACACGCATTTATATTTTTCGCAAATGAAATGTTTGTTTCCATTATATGTCACTCACGTGACTAAGTTTCACTATGAACTTATAAGCGCTTGATTTTACAGACACTAATGTAATTCGAAGTGTGAGTATGGACAAAGCTGAGGTCTGAGCGAGATGTAACAAGGCTCCATTTTTCCGAAAGAGCTGAACTCTGAGGGAAATCCAAGGAAAGCTGACAGATGTAGGTGGGCTGAAGCGGTTGTGAAACACTGGTACTTACACAGTATAAATATAGTTGCGTATTTGGTGGAATTTGACGCAATTTCAGGCTGACTACAGTAGACGCCGGAACGAAAATGAAATCATTAATTACAGAAAATCGCAGTGTTACCATTCATCACATAAATACACTGAGAAGTCAATTTAATTCTGGCTCCACTGAAATCACTCATAATCATTCATGATCATGGAAACTCGTAATAAATGCCGAGTGAAATCGTCAATCTTACTGAATTCAGCTTTCTTCTGTGTTGGAGTTTAGTAACTGTTCGGATTTTGAATTTCTCTTTACTGTCGATTCACTGACACCTGTCGCCGCTATTAATATTTTAGCTCGGCCCTTTTATTGTCCACAACACCACTCATAAAATTACTACATTTCTGACTATTTTCACAGTTTACTTTCTTAACTTTGGCCCTTTTCCAATTACACTATCCTTCCTCTTTGTTGGTGTAAATTAAGTAGAAGGCCTAGCAACAGCATTGTCTCCTTGCTCCCTTTGTGAAGAAGGTAGAGCAACATGCTCTCTATCTGCACTTCCACCAGACAGCCACGACCTAAAAAATCCGATCTTGACACTCACACAAACAAACTCAAACAAAATTTCTAGAGGGTGTGAACCCCGCAAAATAGCAGGAGGGCATTAAATGTTTTACGACGCAACCCTGTCACTTCCTTCGCGCGGTAGAGGATTTCTGGGGAAAGTGTTTTGAAGAAAGGTTCTCAAGAAATAAAAAGAATTGTACTTTAATCAATTTGCAAACAAAGGTAATTTTGAGAACAATTCTGAACTTCATTCAATTCAACTCTTGGTACATGAACATCTTGCACAGTAGTAAATTTTGCAAGCCAGTACTCTTTCCGCAGTTGCAATTTATCTATTAATGCTTGCCACCCTCGAAACTTTTCTCTTCAATGACAGACCCAAGAATGGGAGAAAAAGTTTTTTTTTTTTTTTTTAAATTTTAAATATTTATCTTGTTTCATGATAAAGCGTATAAGGGTTATTTCATGATTTGAAATTCTACTCATCTTTTTTATTGTTCTTTAGAATCACTGAGAGAAGATTAGCCATCCGAGCCATTTTGAGTCATTACTGTAAGAAAGTCTGACAGCGGCGGTAGCAACTCGTGGTATGTGTGAAGTAGAAGGCAAAGAGGTGGTCGACGAAACAACGACGAGAAATTATTTCAAACGTTCCAGAGGTGGTGACAAATCACCTTCAGGGAGATCATTCATTGTGGATTATGAGGCCATAGTCCAAGTTGTGCAAAGCGATTAAAAATTATATAAACGCATATTGTAAAGTAAAGATGGGACTTCAAATCCTATCACAAGCCGACAGCTAAACCAGCACAGTTTAACAGTCTTTGCAGTTCAACTATTGAAAAATTCAAATTCAAAAACAATCTTTTAAACTTTGTTGCATATTGTACGATTAAGACTACATTATTAGTAGAAGTACTCATTTTCATTTTTTTTTAAATACTGTGTATGTATCTAAGATTAATTTCTTGGTGTCAACAGCGCGTTTCGTGTGCGCATTGAATAGAAAATCTTTACACAAAAGTAATAAAACACTTAATGCCTTTTCCTATTTATCATTTGCGCGAACAGATCTTCTCCGTCCATTGCAGCATAAAAACTGTAAAAGTCATAGTATGGAATCAGACGTAAAATTCATGGCCATTAAAATTGTTTGATTTCGAAGATATTATGCAGCAGATACCCAAACAGTTTCGTTCTTCATATGAAGTACTCACGTTTTTTATATATATATAACAAGCACGTTATGCACGTTGATTTCAAGTCTTAAAATGTTTTAAAACTGACCTACACTCATCTGGTTTATCATTTCGCAAAGTTTTGATTGAAATGAATTATTCATTGCCTTTTAATTTTATTCTACTTGCTTTTCTATACTCAGTCAGTATAACACATATGTCCTTTTAACCGTACATTTTAAATGAAAACAGTTCTCCATCGAGAAGGGAATACGTATGACTGGGAAGTGCCGAACAGCATCAGGAATGGTGGATGGGAGTAGAATAGTTGGAATTGTGGAAGGGCAGGAGGAAACGGGGAGATCTTACGCAAATAACTAGGATGATCATGATGATGATAGTAACTTCCTGTCTTCGTCGTTAACTTCCTTTAACTATCAGTGAATGAAACAAGTAGGAAGTTCCTACTCTAGGTTTATTCAAGATATCATCTTCACATTTCCCTCATGTAACTGAAGGAAACCAGGGCAAATTCAGTCCAGATGATCATGTTCTAACTTTCACCATCTCATCATTGCAGTATGTAGGCACTAACTTTCACTAGTACATCACAGAAATGGAAGTCACGTAACACATATTCGAGTTAGAAGCGAATTTACATCAGTTTTGCTATTAAAAAAAAATGTATACACCCGTGAGCGAAAAGACTGATAATGTTGCGAAAGCTCGAAAAATACTAGTATTCGAGCAACCCGATTGTCCGAATGGTGAGCGTAATTCTCGTTGAAACACGGTGCTATATGGTGGTGTGTATTAACACAAAGATTCTACACTGTTTCAAATTAAAAGCTGCAGTCCTCGTCCTTACAAGCTCATGGGCTCGTTTCGAATGTTAAAAACAATTCAGCCAACCATATTATTCTCTTGATGTAGCATACAAGATCTGATGTTCAAAATAAAAATACGACACTGGAGCTCCAGATTTTGTATGTAAGGAACAGAATAGGCGCTGAAAGGAAAACATATGCGTTCTCAATTCTATGCAACAAACGGCAAAATATGAGGATAGTTCAAAAAGGAACACCAAACTGAAAATTTTGAGATACAATTCGGTTACAGATACAAATGATATGCTATTTTTCTACATAATACTCCCTCCTCTCTTTTCAATAAACATCTCGTATCGTTGTACAAACTCCTTTATTCCTACAAAAAATGCTTTTTGTTGCATCTTCAGCCAGGAACGCACTGCTTCTTTGGCCTCGTGATCACTCCGAAAATTTGCGTCTCTTCGAAGCGCCCTTAAGGGGGTCCAAACACACAATAATCAAACGGAGTCAGGAATGTATGAGGTATTACTTTTCCTTCGGTTTTATACAGCGACAAAAGGGCACACGAACCATCTTATTCTTATCACTAAAGATTCTTGCTACCAACCATGTACCGTAAATATGTGAAATTCCGCTACGTTGATACGGTATGGGTATACCGACTGATTCATGCTTATTAAGTAAGGGATTTCGTGCGCTGCACCATCCGGCTCGGCCGATCGCCACCAAACTATTCTGAAATTTGGAATTCAATCTAGTGACATAATGTAAACACATAGGTGGTAGCATTGTTGCGAAGGGAAAACCAGGTACTGTTTGGCGGATTATACGTATAAGTAGTGTGGATGCTCACACATGTGCAGACGATGAAACAGGGCAATGCATCTTTGTTTTTTATTTAGTTATTTTCCATTACTACCGTATGGCTTACTGTGATGTGCGCCGGCATGTTGGTAATGTATATTTAAAAGTAAGGCCTTACCTTCAGTTGGTCATAAAACTGCTTTTGCTTTTCGCGTTCTTTAGAGGACATTATTACAATAGCACTCAGGTTCCTTCAAATTAGATTAATGGTGCAGATCACCCCCGCCATCTTGGGTTGCACATTCCATTGATTGCCAAGGGACTCATTTTATGTCTTTCACAATTGAATTCACGTCTGATTTTGCCTAATTGTTCGTTGTGTTTATTTTAAACTCGTTATGCTTTATTACAAACATAGACAATACATTTTTCCCGTGGACATATTGTGGTTTATATAGTTAATATTAAATATACGTTATGTCTATATATTTCAAGATATTAGGTAACTGGAAAACTCTAAGAGTCGAAATAACCTGAAAAAAAAATTACGTGACAACAGGCCTTAAAAATTCCACTTCTGGGGGACATACGACAAGCTAAACAATCCCCACGTAAACCAATGGAAAGGCACACACTAAGATTGCATCTACTTCCATAATGTTTTAACTTTCCAAAATCCTTAATAGCTACAGTACTACAATCTACCTATTAGAATATCTTTCTTGAGCTATTTATCAATTTCAGTAACAGTAGGTTTTTCTTGTATTCTTCTTGGTGATGATATTAAATCAGACAGAGATTCTCCATCAGCATTTGCACCATTCTACAGTTTTATTTACAGACATCCTCATTTACAGATCAACTGCGGCATTACTGTTCGAGAAGTACGATAGTAAAAGAAGATTTGGGATTATAGGACTTGATGAATGAAATTTTTTAAGTACTACAAACTCATCACGGCACTTTAAAACATCATCACACATTAACATAGAACGAACACAGTCGAAATACAAAATAAATAATATTTTATGTAAAAACAAAAGAAAATACTGCTAAAAGAGCTCCACATACAAATATGGCAACATTTTAAGTGTTCCAATTCTCTTATTTAAATTGTTATTATTAGAAGAAGTTGTCTTTTTTTTAAGTTTGCACTATGTTTTTCTTCGCAAATGTATAAACATTTTTAACATATTGAAAAAACGCGCATGCACCATATTACTAAGACGTTTCGATGCCAAAAAACTGAAATCTTGATACACAAACACACAACTGCAAAATCCAGCTTTGAAGATCATATGCAGATAATTCAGTACATTTTCCTTTTCTTTACTCAATTTACCTATTAGTTCATTTTGATCTGTCACGACGTTTTTACGGTAAATTTACGTTGTTTTTTAATCGAAAACTATTTGGAATTTGTCTACTTGAACAGTGGAACAAAGTCTCACTTCAATTACAACAGTGAACTTGGAGGATCTAAACAGTAATATTGAACACTCGTCGACCAACGCACTACACTCAAAGTATCATGCTCAGTTAATAGGAAAGTACTGTAATCAGAATTCGATAATATCGACAATTGTTCACGGTTCATACTATGTTGAAACAAAGTCTCATTTTCAATTTTCAACCAAACTGTTTTCTCACACATCTAAAATTATTTTCGAGATGTCAATATTGTGATTATGATTCCCACGCTTTTATCCAATTTAAAATCCTGGAGTTTTCCAGAACCTTTTTTCCATAAATATGTCAAGAACATACCTAAACATATCATTGGAAATGCTTAATCAATGTTAGTTATTACGGTAAGTACGAAAACTTTTTTTTTTAAAGTGGTCTCCCAATTCCTTCACAGCCAACCTATCCGCTCAGTTCTCTTTGTATATTTTCAAAAACAAATCCACATTTATTATTTACTTTAAATTTCCAAAACAAAAAGAATCAAATGTAGACATAAATGACACTTCAATTAGTAGAAAAAAGTACAGATTGGCTTACTTACAAGATAAAAAGCAAGACTAACAATAGAAAAATATTCTTGAAAACAGAATTAATTTCTGTGAACCAAAGCAGCCAAAATCAGACTATACAGTATACAGAGCATACTTTTATTAGCATTTACAGCATTTTTACTTCCTTTTGCAAAAGAGCAAGCTCCTCCTTCATATGTAGCGCTTCTTTCCTTTGTTTCTCAGCATCTTATCGGAGAATACTAGACTCTGTAAAAAGTTTGAAATCCAATTGCTTCTCTTTTTAAAGCAATACTTGCGTCAGTCAGTTGCGTCCCTTACCCGATAAAATACCCGGTCAATTGCGTCCCTACCTTTCTACGGAGGTAATGCATCACTCATCTAATAAACACCAGGTGAATCGCGTCCCAATGCATTTCCCATAGCAGTGTGTCAGGCATCAAATAAATACCAGATTACTTGATGCAGTCTCTTATCCTTACACAGGAGAAACACCACGAGGAGGTTGACTGCATAGTCTCCCATATATTTTTGTTTGTTTATGCAAATAGAGAATATTTTAATCCACTAACGTTAGTTTCGTTCAGTTCTTGTAGTTTTGCAGTTTTTTTTTTATTTTGCACTTTTAACCATTTTTCTTTACTCTTATGGCAAAAATTTATATAACACAGATTTAACAAATTCAAACCGAGAAATAGAGTTGTTTGCTAATTTCAGCATTTGCTCTCTCAAAAATATTTCTTTCCCCATTTTCTTCGTTCTCCTCCTGCCACTGCTTCTGAACTTGATATATACAAGGTAACCAAAAACGTTCTTACCATTTTTGACGTCCCATTAATCATGCGCTCACAGAGAGGAAACGAAATGACGCACTGCCTGCCAAGCGATCAGGAGTTAGTCTGACCATCGACCTTCAGTAATACAGGAACAGTGCTCACACACAACAGGCATAGCTCGTCCAGTGTAAAAAAAAGAAATGGAGGTATCGAAGCAGCTTGTTCGTGTCTGTTTGTTGTATGACTTTAAAGTGTGCCTGTCAGCTGCCGAATCAAGTCGCCGCATATGCCAGGCTTTTAGTGAGAATGCTGTGAACGAACGCACCGCCAGGCATTGGTTCCAGAAATTCCGTTCGGGATATGCGAGCCTTGCTGATGGACCTCGCAGTGGATGACCGCATGTGTTGGATGACGAGGCCCTGAAAGCAGCTATCGAGGAGGACAGTGGTCTAACGTGTGATAAACTTGCAGAAAGGTTCCATGATTCCGCTGAAACAGTCAGACGGCACCCACATGGGATAGGAAAGTCATACAGATTAAGCATGTGAGTACTCGACACATTGTTGGCAGCCAACAAGGAACAACGAGTGACAGCCTGTTTGTCCTTGTAACTCGGCACCTGAACACACCCATATTTGATCGCTTGCTCACTGGTGACGAAAAATGGGTCCTCTATGACACTCAAAGCGTACCAGACATTGGTTGTCGCCACTTGACCCTGTTCCTCACACCTCAAGACCACCTCTGCAACCACGAAAGGTTATGCTCTCTATATAGTGGACTTGTCGCCAGCATTACGAGCTTCTTTCACCTGGTCAGACCATCACTGTTGACCTCTACTCACAGCTGTTGCAAAGGGTGCATCGTGCACTGCGGAAGGAGCCGGCATTGGTGAATCGCTGTATGTGCTGGTCCTCCACGAAAATGCCAAGCCACATGTAGCAAAGAGGACCCGGGCGACCCTTCAGCAACTTGCTTCATGCATGCACCATATTCACCGGACTTTGCGCCAACAGATTACCACCTGTTTTATTCCTTCGACAATCATCTCCGTGGGAGTTTCTTCGCTAATGAGGGAGACCTGTGAAACGCACTCACGGACTTTTTTTCCTCGAAGACCGCCGACGTTTATCACCAGGGTATTGTGCAGCTGCAGGAACGTTGGCACAAGGTATTGTATGCTGATGGAGCTTACTTCGAAACCTAAAGGTACACGAACCGTCCACTGTTAGAACGGAAAACTTTTTTGGTTACCTTGTACATCACGCTGTATTTCTTTCAAAATGTCAACAAAATTATAGATAGATGGATGAGAAGTAGACATCTTCTGGTTTGTCATGATCATGTTGTTGAAACTCTCAATAAGACTGTTTTTTGCATCAAGTTTAAGGAAACACGTTTTCACGCAGCATGCCCATCTTTGTACATTTCCCTTCAAGTTCTTGTGAAACCTGAATTTGTAGTCGTGGACTACGAAAGGGGCTTACCCTTCTCTCCTGTCATCACGTCCATACTACAACACTGGTTGAATATCTGTAGACGAGGAAATATGGCTCATGCACACTGTACGAACAACAAAACGTATTTCGTCCGACGTGAACTGCTTCGTAGTCAGAATTTTGAGTGTCTTTCCATACCTCTTGCAACCTTGTTTGCGTGCGTCTTTGTTTTCTTTCTTTAACCACACAAATAGGCTAAACCCGAGTGACCTTGACTAGCTATAAACGCAGGTGACTGGGACGCAATTAACCTCCCTAAAATAAGTAAACAGAAGTTTGGGACGAAACTGATCGGCAGCCTTGTCACATAGTTCTATCTCTTATTTCTGTTGTTCCTCTACTTCTTAAGAGGAAAGGTATTTTACAGTTCAAGACATCTCATAAAAAAAAATAAGGAGTTTTGCCGGGTTTCCAGGATGCGTGGGAACCCTGTGCGATGCTCAGTCTGGGAATCGCAACCTTCAGCAAGAGAATAATTAAGTGTTTTATGGATACCTACACAATTCATTCTGAGCTGATCGAGGCATTTTTCTGATAAAGAAAGATGCAAATAGTGCCATCATTAAACTACTTTGTTATTTCGAAGTATTTCCCTCGAGCGTGTATGTACTATTACTTCGGTATGGAAGCACCGTGATTCTTTTGGCGGACAAAGAAGTGGGTTGATACTGTAACCAGTTTAAGGAAACATTTTTTGGAGCTCATGGTTTTTGTTGTGAATGCCAACCCTCCCAGCGCAGTTGAACCAAAGATGCTCTTGGCAGATTAGTCCTATATTGTGAACCACTGTTGTGAAGAATAACGGACTTTTCTTACAGCTTTCATGGCCCTTTCCTTAGAATGGCTTATCGTCCCAAAGCAAATGTATATTCTAGGGATATTTTATGAATATCCCCGTGCGGATATAAGAATATCCATAGGTTATCCCACGACATTCTTTGTATATGCGCAGAACATTCTACAAATGTCCAGGATGAGGGCATATTCTTAGAATATTTCATATAAATTCTACGAATATCTCATTGTTCTCTTTATCATGTCCCAGAAGACGGTTGCCAGTGTCTTCCACATAGAGGGCTATGTTTGGCGTTCGAAGGTGGAGAACACTTCCTTATATGACGTCCTTCACCACATTGCTGATGCTATTAGCAAGTTCCTGCCCGCTAAATAATGTGTTCTCCATACTGAGTTTGCAAGCTTCTGAAAACATCAGCCAGTTTCACCTTCTCTTTGACAATAAATCTGATGACACATCGCAGCTTCACACACACTACCTGACCTTGTTCGCTGGAACTACTACGCACGCGTTAACGGAGCAAATTACGACAATGAGAGGCTCTCGAGGAAATACGATACCTTTACAGCCAGTGTTACCCTACAATTATTACTCTATTTTTAAATTTGAATGTATTTATGATCTTTCAGCAACTTTGGTTCAAAACGGAATATGGTAGGGAAGAGGATGTTGGGGCAAGTCGGCCGAGGCCTGGTCTGAAAGTACCACCCAGGCAGTTAGTTGCTGTGACTACGGAAAAACCCAGGAAAACATTATTAATCAGAAAACCAAAAATTAACCCTGAACGACCAGAGAATGAAGTAAAAATCTTAAACACTCCTTAAACCAGTATACATCCTGTCAAATTAAACCCATGAATAGAACGAATTTATGATTCCACGGGCATTTATGATTAATTAAAAATGAAAAATAAATATTAAAAAAAAAAAAAAAAAAAAACTGCAAAGTTTCGTCGTCTCGTAATCCTATACTAAAATATTTAGTGCTATCCTATTCTATCATGCAATGAGAATTTTCGGTTTCACTAGGTATTATTAGTATCCATCTTAATGTTAGGGTTAGTACATGTGTCATTCCCAATCGGCTTGTTAGTTGTACAAGAAAATGCTATAGTTACCATTAAAAATATGTAACTGGGTTGTCTCCTTTAACTATAACCTGTCTTCTGATTTATTCCATTGTGCGTTAGTATTATAAAGTTTCTTTTTTAGGAAGGCACTGGTACGCGATGGTGAGGGTTCGGTACTGAAACAAAACACCAATACTAATGTACTACAATAAAAGCAAAATAAAAAGCAAACAAAAAAACAAAGGCAAATAAAAAGAAGCAAAATAAAAATACTGGTACTAAGAATAACACTAGGATTATGCAAGTAATCAAATAGCTTGTCTAATATCCAAAATGCCTGTAAAAGAAAGTGAGAAAATAGTGATTCCTCTTAACGTTGTGGACGACCAGCAAGATCTTGGAATCTAATTTCTATTAATTGGGGAACAACTATCACTTATTATTATACGTACAAGTATAATAAACATTTTGGGAGTCATCCTGAGTACATAACGAAAAAGGCATATCTATTACATGGTAAATATGGAACTGTCAGTAATGGCGTACAGCCCAAAATGGCACTTCATCCTTTTTGATAAAATACCCAAAATTTATTTTGACAGTTTGTGCTTTACAAAAATATAATGTTTCGCATTTCTGAGGCTAAACTCGCAAAAAAACAATCCCACAAATATTATTATGTGAAAACATAACTTAAAAAAGTTACCCTTCCGAATAATATAAGAAGGGTAAAGTGTCGCTATATAGAACAAAGACATTAAAATTCCAATTCCAACACCTTAACTACGTAATATCTTCTTCGCCCTATAGTTGTGGTTTTAATTATTTTTCTACGTCTATAAAAATATAGTTATATTTTTGTAGAAATGCCTCACAGCACAAAAACATACATACCCCCCCCCCCCTGGACAGCGCACCACAAATTCTACGAAGGAACACCTCAAGGACAATATTAAGGCTAAAAAAAAGTACTAAAATAAAATGTAACTACAAGAGAGAAAAAAAAAAAGCATCAAACGAACACAATATAACAGTACAAAAACGAATGATATGTCCTTAAAATATCTGACAGTTTTCCTTTAATCCACTATATATGCCTCTTTAAAAATTTAAACAGAGTTGTTGTTTAAAAAAAAAAAAAATATTAGTTTCCATTATACTACAAAATAACTTCTTTTTTTATTTAGTTAGCAATTTAGTGGCAAATTTCTTGTAATATAAATTTGAAAGTATAGTCTTTTCGCTATATCGTACTCACTTTCCTAAATTTGTCTCCGTATTCTTTTCCCTATCGAGTGCAGTACATACAAATCTTAGCTCACGACAAGCTTTTTTAATTTCAATTTGGTAAGGAATTACGGCTACCAAAGGAGAACTACTTTCATAAAAGGTTCTTTATTACGTCACAATTCGTGCACATGCTTTATTTACTTCTAAATTAAGAATTATACCAGAAAAAAAAAAAGCATTACATGCTTAGAGTCCAAACTATACTGGATATTACATTTAGGGAAAATCGAGGACTAGAATAAGATAATAAAAGTAAGAACTGAAAAGCAATGCAAGGATAGACCCATGCAATTTATTACGTCAAAAATATATAAGAAAAGTTGCAGCTGCAATATAAAATTACAAAGGTTTGTTCTGCTTAAATACAGAGCCAGGAATAAATAAATAAATAAATAAATAAATATACATATACATGTAGACAGGCAAACATATTATTTACAAGAACGAATCGTTGATTAAGAAATCAACGTTATAAGACACTTCTCAACAAGGCAAAGTCTTTGATCGACATTTTTCATTAGTTTAGATATATATTATGTCCAAGAATTCGAACTTCCTCAGATAGTAGCAAAAAAAAGTGGTCAGATGTTAATATCTTTAAGAAAGATCCACGCAGAATGACACAACTGTAGAAGTAACGCATGTATCACCATTTTGCTCACTTGAAATTCCAGGCACCATTATCAAGAATTCCTTCTTGCAATGAATGGAAATGCCTAAATACAGGAAAATCATATATAATTATCATTTATTAACGAAAAATATATATATATATTTTTTAAATAATTGCTTAAAGTTAAGCATACATATAACCTGCAATAAATATATTATAGAAATGAAATGTATCAGAAAAAAGTAAACACGAAACTTGAATTTAGCTGAAATACGGCAAAGGAATAACGGACTGCTGCGAGAGCGAGAGAGAGAAAAGTTCCAGGAGCGGAAACAACTCTTCTATAAGGTTTATATTATATTCCCTTAAAATTATATTTATTTGAAAATTAATACATTATTTATAGCCGAAATGGCTTGATCTTGTTCAGAATAGAATCCTATGGACAGAGGCGGTTCTAGGCCGGGGCCGGGGCCGGGGCCCTCCCAGTTTTTTGCAGTGAAGATAAACTAATATCCTCAATTGTCTTGAAATATTTAGTATAATTAATATTTATTTTGCAGGAAGTTTAATGTTATCGATTCTTGAACATGAAATGAAGTGTACCATGATAAGCTTCTTCTATAAACATGGGGTGGGGGAAGGAGTCACAGTGTATGTTAGAAACTGCATTTTGTCGAGTTTTAAACGATTTTTTAATTTGTTAGAACAAGTTTCAAGTAACTATTTTATTGTTTTTTTGGTTATGTAACACAGGACTTTTAGAAGGACAGGACTGTTACAACAACGTTGTAACAAAGGGAAGACCACATCATCTAAAAAATTAATTTATTGCTTATAGGCAACGCGGTGTTATTTCGAAATTATACCACCAGTAGCTTATACCGAAAATGACAGAACGTTAATCGTTGTCCGACTTACCTACTATAAAAATAATACAGGAAATTCTAGTCCGACCTACAAATAAAAAGTAGAAATCTTTGTTGCTGTTTTTTTAATCATCTTATTTACGTCTAAATTGGTGTTGAATTACACAATATATCCAGTGTGGTATTTATAGATTTTTAAGTGTGTGTGTGTGTGTGTAGAGGGAGGGACTTTTAATGTAGTGTAAAATCCAATCAAGTCATTTTATCCAGTGTAAATCTGGCAGTTAACTATAAGTTTCCCTCTGTAAATTCCATAAATTCCATGCACTGATGAAAAATATTAAAATGTTCACTTTTTTGCTTCAATTAATTATTGTTTTTTTTACACTGAAAAAGGTTTTAAACGTACATATTTCCTTCATAGATATACCTAAGGAGAATTAATATGCAATTTTAAAAAAATGATTGAAAATGACTAATGTGTATCACGCCCACCCACACAAACAAACATTTGTTGGGTCATTATGCAACGCTGAGAGCTCCCCCCCCCAGTTTTTTGAGAAATAATTATTATAACCGTAGTTACGTTGCTTGTTTTAGGTATTTACGAGATTAACTTAGTTTCATAATTAAAGGTTGATCTGAAAGAAGTAGATGTACTCTACTAAAAACTAGATAAATTAAAAGATTTCATTTCCTTTGTCGGTTCATATCTTAACTGAAGAACCTTCTATAAATGCCTAAATAAAGGAAAATCATATATAATTATCACTAAGGAATATATACAGGGTGATTCAGAACTAAGCACATTACTTACGGGAAATGATTTCTGTTATCGAAATAAGAAAAAAAGTTCCTATAAACATGGGTGAAATTCCGCTTCCTGTTGGAGACACAGCTTTACGAACTTGGGAGCTCAAAGTCGACGCCTATAATAGGAAGAAAATAAATAATTCTCAACAAATCAGTAACGATGGATCGAATGAAAATTTCATTTCCGGAAATTCGTTTGTAACAACATGCCAATTATCAAGAATAAAAACACGATGTCACCGTATTGTCACTGTTGCCAACCTGATATAACGTTCAAAATTTTCAAATTGCACTACGTCGTGTTATTGAATATCTGGCATCTCCTAGTGATGCTAAACAACATACGTAAAGCACACACTACAGTCCTGCAAATCATGGATAAGCCACAAAATGAAATATCTTAGGAAAATACGTAGTTTAAGATTGTGAAAACCTTTCGTTTCCGAACATGTGGATGGAATGTTTGTGTGATTTGTAACGCAGTGAATTGTCTGTCGCCAGATTTCGCGATCTTATACAAATTACGTATTTTCCTTAGACATTTCATCTCGTGGCTTATCCATGATTTGCAAGACTGCAGTGTGTCCTTTACGTATGGTGTTTACCATCACTAGGGGATGTCAAATATGCAATACTACGACGTAGTGCCATTTGAAAATGTTAAACGTTATATCAGGTTGGCAACACTGACAACCAGGTGACAGTCTTTTCATTCCTGACATTCACCATGCTGTTAGAAACAAATCCCCGTCAAAGAAATTGTCATTCAATGCCTCGTTTCTGATTTATTGAGAATTATCAATTTTTTTCCCATTGCAGGCGTCGACTTTGGGCTCCAAGCAGGCAACGCTCTATCTCCAAAACGAAGCGGATTTTCACCCATGTTTATAAGATTTTTTTTTCTTGTTTCGATGTCAAGAATCACCTACCGAAAATAATGTGGTTAGTCCTGAATCACGCTGTATATAAGTAACGTATATAATTGTGAATTTCCTAAGGAAAAATATAGTTAGTTTATAAACTAAGCTAAGGAGAAAACCCAACGAATACAAAGTAGAAACCAAAGAGAAGAAAACTACGAGTTAAATGCATGCTGATGAAGTGCCCACGAAATATATCAACCGCATTTTGATGATGCAATTTCGACAGTGTTGAATAAGGTGCAAGTAGTTATGCAGAAAAGACATGAATTTGGGCAAATATTACCAGAAAGTTTACACATTTAAAATAATTATTTAGCTCAAGAAAATCACGAGCCCATCTTTAAGGTGAGTACTAACAAGGACCCATCCGACTCTGAGGTCGCAAATACAGTTTCTGCCTTGTACCATCCAAAAGCATTATTAATAAGAATGTATTGAACAAAACATTAGCTTCTAATGGTATACCAGGGTGGCGCTAGAGGCAAGCAAAGCTGCCTTAGGGACAAATTGCTTGAGGCAATCAGACCTAGTATAACGACACGCGTTTACTTCAGCACAGTGCTACGCAGAGTATAATTGTGTGTACATCGAAACGAAGCAATGGCATCATTACTGTTTTAAGGAACTGTTGATAATTAGTTTCACATTTCTTCGTCGTTTCTCCGCCTTTTTCCCGCTGCGTAATCATGATGGTACGCACATGTTGACACAAGAAGGTCTTAGTTGGCATTAATGTATACACGCAAATCACCAGAAACTTATAAATCGGGTAATGTGCGTCAGGGCTGATAGATACAATAAGATTTGAGTTCTGCGTGGGGTTATTTCAGGGTCATTTTATTTCTACGAGTGTTGCATGCAATTCATTATGTACACCAGCGATCACTGGGTTCATTAGAAGGCAGTATAAGCAACAGCTTGAAGCTACCAACATTGTGTTGTGGGAGCGAGGAAGAAGCAAGGAATTTCCAATTGATTTCCTCTTTCATTCCTATTCAAATTCCTGTAAAAAGCTTCTCGTGAACTTCTTCTTCTACGTAAAAATAGGTTCACTTGAGTTTTGCAAGGATGCTATGATCTCTACTGTGACAAGGAGGACATTGGTATGCTTGAAAAAAGAAACATATTCTTTGATCTTTGGATAATTCAGAGTTATTCAGGTACTTTTTTTTTGTTCTCAACCATATGTTAATCCATCTGTAGACAATAGACAGTCTTCTCCAAATTATGTCTTCTGAGATTATCATCAGTGACACATAATAACGAACTATTTGCAAAGTATTAAAGACAGAATTACGACCTGTCTGTGTACGTGGTCACGGGTTCAAATCCCGCCGGAGTCCATTGAACGCAGTGGTTCGGAGCCCACTTTACCCAAAACTATAGGTCCCGTCCTTATAAGTTCACCAGCTCGTTTAGGACGTTAATAACAATTCACACAAAATTACGACACATTATTCACCTACCTCATCAAAGAAAGCGCTAACGAGAAGTGCTGTTACCAACTTATTAAACACATTTCATAATTTTAATTCCATGATGTATCATTTAAGAGAAGCAAGATTAATATATAAAAAAGTTGGGGGATTTAGCAGTCTAGCACTCATATTAGACCGCCAGGGATAAATCAAATGTATGATAACATGGAAGTTTATTATAAAATTCATTCAATCATAAATAACTTAGTTTCCTTTATATTCTATTACTGAATAATCCTCGCTATAGATGTGAACCAATGATCAGTGTAGTCGACGTTAGAAATCAAATCCCTTCAGTGAAACGTTCGTGTTAAAATCGTCTAAAATTCTGACTCGACCTTAGTAAAACTTTGGTAAACTTTATTTTGTATGGGTCATTTTAGTAACTTTGACTTTGGTGTCTCGCGATTATATGAGTGCAATGCTTGTTAAAATCCACGAACACCTATGCTCCAGGCAGGATTCGAATCCGCACCCTTAGAGACGCTTACCTAACGCTTCAGACCATACGACTACTTCAAAATCGACCTTAGTGTATTGATTTGCACCTTGAAGTGAAAAAAAAAAAAAAAATCTAATATTTTACACAAGTATGTTGGTCTTGAAAATTGGTTGTTATTACAAAGTACCTTCAAATAGAACATAGACTAGCGCTGTATTATTGGCAATAAATTGAACAAATGGAAAATCACTGTCGAGGTCGAGGTACTGTCAGAGTATTGGGCAAGATGACCATGTGGTACACGAGTGTGCGTAAAAAGGACCACGTAACGTAAACGAGGTCATGGATTCGGGCACAAAGCGCTGTAATTAAGTTTTTATACAAGGAAGATACTGATGTAATAAACACCTAGCGGCATATCAAGAATGCCTATTGCATACTAGAACGTTTGTTGGTAGACATTTGACTATCATCATGAATTCCTGACACATCACCCTCTAATTTTTACGTGTTTAAACTAATGACGAAGAATTTGAAGGGATATCAGTTCACCTCTTATCAGGACAAGCGAAATGCAGTTAAAAATGGTTTGCATAGAAACAGGCACTCTTCTTCGCCGAAAGCATCAAGAAACTGGTGCATTATTGGGACTGTTACCTGAAACCCGGAGGGTTTATTTATAAACCTATGTAAGTCTCTGACACGTGTGGTAAAAGAAACTTTGGGTATTCTTCTGTATTCCTTTAACTTGCAGTATATAACTGTTGCAATTAGAAACATTAGTTGTATTCAGACACTAAATATATAAATTAAGTTGCTGTTGCATTAAAAATCAATTTCATTTGCATCACAACAAAAACAACATAGATATCTTTTTGCCTTCCAAGACGGTGATTTCACACACTACTGTGCTGAAGACGTACAGAAATCAAAAGAAAGCAGTGACTATATTTTCTAACTTCAAAATACGTTCTGCTGAAATTTCATTATCAGATACTGGTTTTAATCGTCGAAATTATAAAGAAGATAAACATGATCGACTAAATTCCACATACCTCTACACTTCGCTCCAACAGTTAATAGAACGAATCCTCTAAAAAAATTTGTATCGCATGTTCAATTTAGATCAAAATAATTGTATGTGACCTTCGCTTGATCTTAATACAGTTTGAAACAAGACACCTTAGTCGATTGGGATCTGTGAAACGTAAGGTGATCAAAACTGTTTACTCACATACTTACGTTTTCATGTTCACTCTTTCGGTTATTCTAATAATAATTGGAACAGTATACTAATATAACTGATGAACACTATTACTCAACAAACACCATTCGTTGCAAATGAAATTTCTTGTAGATATATTGTATAATACAATTGTCAAGCATGAAGAAGGGAGAATAAACCTACCTCCTCCTCCTTAACGAAGCATTTTGTCCAGGTAATCCAAAGTAGCCACGAGGTATAACCATCCTGGCATTCCCCTGGGCTGGACGGGATCCTCCATGGGCCATAAGTGTAGACAAATGAGCAGCATAGCCATCAGACACAGACTGAGCCAAATGATGCTGTTTTTTCGAAAGTTTTCCCACTATGTAGATTTGTTCCGGTTTCAATCCTAAGGATGTATATACACTGATGTCCTTCCCGCTCCCATACGCACACTGTATAACCATTCCATGATCCTACATAAAGAAAAAGAAGAAGAAAAAATGGAAGATTTTCTTGGAGATACACTGAATACTTATAAAACATTACTCTAGAGAAAGGTATTATTATTTGAAGGATGTCGGGAGAAAACAAGGAATGTCACAAAACAGTTTTATTAAGAAAATCAAGTTTTAATTCCTTAATCGCTAACTGTTTGAAACATCTCACCAAATACGTAATATTGTCTCCTGTGGTCATTTATGAGTTTTAACCCTTCGTTTTTTGACAGTTTTGTAGTTCCAATTATCCCCAATAGAATGAGCTATACAGCACAAAATCACTTAAAATTGACATTCTCTGTTCTCTCCAGACACCTTTCACTTGAATTTTCAAGACATTATCGTGTTTTTAGCATAGTTCAATAAATAACTAAGCTTCTTCATTCGAAATTTTCCGGTCGCATTTCGTGACTGGAATTCATCAATTGGCGACCAAATAAATTGTCTTCTCGCCAAATTTGACGACTACCTCTTCCTTCCTAAAATTACGTTTTTGTCGATAGTTCCAGAGATGGTCACGTAGTTTCGTCTCTTTCGTCCTACCGATGTTTCTCGTGATTCCTCATGCTGGTGCAGTCACGCATCACGTTCTATCCAGGAGGCGGCGATATTGTTCAAAGAACGATATATGCAATTCAACTTTTGCTATGTAATCTTTTAAAAATAAATAAAAATGTCGACTAAACATTAAGCTTAAGCGACAATAACCTAGATTTAAAGTGATATTTGGCGATGAAGCAACCCCCGATCGGTTAGTCGCAACATATCTTACCCTCCCCCCTCTTTTTTTGTGTCTTCTTTTTCTTTTTTGTTCGTGCTCTGTCGGTGACTATTTTTTTTATTCTTTAGCCGACTTCGGCTCACTTCAAAGTGTTTTATTTGTCCAGATGTCAAAGAAGCCGAACCATTCCGTTTATCTCTTTCATTGTTGTATTGGCGGGATTTTATTCCTTATTGTTTCTTCATTTTATCACTTAATTATTCTTTGCTTATTTTATTGCCTTAATTTCTTCAACACTTTTTCTTTCGTTTTAAATCTTCATAAAATAAATTTAAAGATCTGATTGTTGATTTATTTCGCTGAGAAAGTTAGATCGTTAGGCCACACCCCTTCCTCTTTTTGTTTCTGGTTGATGCTAGCCTCTGATTGGCTGTTGCCGAGAGAGACAGTTCAGTTATGGGCGTCGAACTGTAAAAGCTGCAGTAATAAAAGCTGCCTTCGAAAATTTCATATGATGTAAATTTGTGATGGAGCCCAGTATTTTAAAGCTTATATAAATTAAAAACAGCCTTGTCTGATGAAATAAACATTTATGGTAGCCGTCTCCTTCAAATTCTACAAGCTGAAAGCTGAACTAGTATTTGCTGTTTGGCGTTCATCTTCCATATTGGTTGAAACTGGAAGCGGACGACGTGAAACATATGGTAGTTTGTCAGTGTGTGAGGTGAGTTGTGTGTTTACATGTGGTGTCCAGTGGTTCTTTTCTTCCGTTTTTCTTAAATAAATATAATCATCTGAGGTTCTAAGCCACTTTTCTACAGTGTGTGTGAAAGTGATTTAGCGTACCTACAGTATGTCAGTGGTGTGCTTTTCTAGTGGAAATATAAGTGAAGTGGAAATGTTCGCTTAATTTGGCAGGCATCGGGGGTCGGTTTACAATCAGGTATGTATGGTTAATGTCTTAAAATTTCTCATTCTCTCTCTGAAACCCAAGTTTGGTTCACATATGTTTAGATAGCGAAATTACAGCACGTTATCATTGGTTCGAAAGCGTTGAATATTTTCACCTTTACCATATATGACTTGTGTTAAGGGTTTTATTAAGAAGTAGGTAGTTTACCATCACTGTGGTATTGCTGGAAAGGTTCCTAACCTTTCGCTATTTCAGTCCGCGAAGTGTTATTTCATGAGTATATGAGAAAGTACTTCAGATGAAGTTAGGTTTTGATATTTTGATTCGGTGCTTCAGCAAACACTAGGAAATGGTCAAATCAGTTGCGCTTATCAAAATCTCGTGATTAATGTTAACTAGTGCGAGGCTGCGTTGAGCCTTGTGCATTTTAGTGGCCTAGTTGCATTAGGTCACTAAAATAGCGTTTTGTGTTCTGCTTCCTGCGGGATGTTCTCGCCTGCGTCCCCCCTCTTTTGGGGGGACTTTTTCTTCGTGTTATAGCCTTCTGCTATTTGCAAACTTTTCTGCGTTTTGGCACTTCTCTTCGGGCTTCTTCCATGTATGCTTCGTGGTTCTAGACTAGTGTGTGTTCTATCTTCGATAGTCCTAGGCTGAATTAAGGCACCGATGGGTAGGTATCCACCTTGTCTTCAGGTCCGATAGCGTTTTTTTTTGTTTTGTTTTGTTTTGTTTTGTGCCCTCTCCTGTGGCGCAATATAGGCTTGTCTCCCAGGTAGGTTTTGCCATCTTATGTGAAGTTTTGGGTAAGACCCCTTTCGGCAACAGGGCGCCACTGGCCCTCTTGTTTGCTTTTGTGTCTACCTGGCTCTGAGGAGAAAGTCCGGACATTACAGCGACCAGTTTATAAAGCTGAGTTTCTAATACTGTTACGCTTATGCGATTTAATATACTAACACTAGGAAATAGGTAATTTATATGCATTACTTGAGTGACATGGAAAGACAGTTACGTTATCCATGATACGTAGGTTCCCAGCTCATCATGGCTATGTTCGCCATTTTATCTGTACCTTGAGAACGGAGTGTAATTTTAGTCTTTGAAAGCTTGGTCAAAACTTTAAAGACTGTGACCTTAACCCCCTTCCCCCCGCACCAAGGTAAGTGAAACATTTTTCAAACCTCCTCATTCATAAAGTATTTAAGGTGAGAAAAAAGTAAAATTATAAACTTATCACATTTAATTGCAATCATGTACCTTCTGTTATTTCCACATTTCTATTCTGGTTTGCGATGTCAAAGTTTAAAAAAAGAAGTACACTGAATTAGATTAGCAAAACTCACGGGATAGCAGGTCACTGATTCGCAGGTGAACACCACGTGTGATCCACGCTCCCTGCAGGGCTTTGCGACGGCTCCAGTTGTGTGTGAGACCTTATAGGAAGTGGCTGTGTGAGTGATTCATATAAAACGCAACGTTGTCGTGAGTTGACGGCATTCAAACTGGACATGGTGGTGGGTGCCCGACGCAAGGAAAGTTCGATTTCGGCGGTGGTCCAGGGATTCGGCTTCATAGTCCACAACAGACACCATACCGGGCGTCCAGCCCCCCATCAATGACCGAGACCGGCGACACTTGAGACGAATGGTCAACAGAGACAGGAGGGCGACAGTGCGAGAAATCATGGCCCAATTCAACACTGCCCGCGCTAGAAACATCTTCCAGTAGACAATTTGTCGGTACATGCGTTCCTTCGGGTATGGGAGCCGTCGCTCTACAATCGGACATTCAGGCTTGCATTTGCCACCAATCACCTCGGATGGACACTGCAACAGTGGGGTAACGTCAGCTGGTCCGACGAATCACGGTATCACGGACGTTGGAAGGCACCGTGTGTGGCGCATGTCTCATGAAGGGATGGATCTAGCATGCTAAGAGGGCGTTGTCCAGGGTGGTGGGGTATCCGTCATAGTTTGGAGCGCGTTTTTCTGGTATGAAATGGGCCCTCTGGTTGTTCTGGAAGACACGCTGAATGGTCCGCTGTATCGTCAGCTGCTCGGAGATCATCTACACCCGATTTTGGCCTTTCAACACCCTGACGACCTTGCGGTCTTTCAAGATGACAATACGCAGCCACATCGCTCCAATGTCGTCCGAGAATTGTTCGAAGAGCATGCAAGGGAGGTCCAACGACTGAGCTGACAATCCCGGAGCCCTGATATGAACCCCAACGAGCATATCTGGAATGCCGTTGAACTCAGGCTCCGTGCATTGGATCCTCTACCCAAGAACAGGCCGCAATTGGTTTCCGCTCTGCAGACTGTGTGGTGTCAATTGCCTGCGGAAGTGCATCAGGGACTTGCAGACTCACTTCTACTCCGTATCGATGCGCCCAGCAAGGCCAGAGGGTGCCCGACCAGATATTAGGTGGATATCCCATTAGTTTTGCTAACTCAGTGTACTTCATGATGCATCAGTCATCGAAATCAGTAACAGCAATTCAACACTTAGATAATTTCCTATTCCTAAAGAATACAAACTGGCTACAAAAAACACAAATGAAAATTTCCTATACTCTTTGTTCTGAACAACTTGATGTCTTCTTGCATGTGGAACTTGCACAAAAGAGATCGAGTGACCGCAGAAGTCATGTCTTAATTAGACAGGTCGTAAAGGGACGTTGGTCGTGCTCAACCACTTGAAAATATGTGTGTATTGTACGAAAGAGTTATCCATATTGCTTACTAATTCAGATAAATTTTTCTACACAAACAGTACCTTCAATGAACAATTTTTATCATATCACCATTTTGATCAAATTAAAAACTAGTCTCATTTCCCAGACAGCGTAGAAGAAAAGTGTTAAGGTGTTAAAGTATCATTATTCAACCAGTAGAAATTGAATGCCTCCTTGAAATGTAAAGCTCAGGGTTTATTGATTCTATGGATTCTTTGACATACATAAATGAGAGGAAAGGTAATATTTGTTACCTTGAATAAAGCATTTAAGTCAACTATAACAGTCGTACGGATACTTTTTATTAATAAAGATATACATATGATATATACCATGTGAGTTGACAATAATGCTGCTATCAAAGGATAGGAGCCTTACGAAAAGTTAATTCAGCGAAAAGGTTTCCATAAAAGTACAGCGATAGAAGAATTACGAAAATTCGATCAAGTGGAGAGTTGCTCATTTTATGTTTCTAAAAGTAACAGGGAAGGAGACTTACGTAAAGTCATCCAAGAGAGGGCTTATTTAAAAATAAATAAAAAAAATTTTTTTTTCAAAGACATGCTTTTCTTAAACAATTGGTACTAAAAAGAAAAAAAAATATATTTTTGTTTATGCATGACTAAAGAGAAAAGCATGGGGAGCGCTAATTCAAGAATTTATAAGTGACTATATGAGAGCTTTTCTTTTCAGTCAAACATAAACAAAATTATTTTTACTTTTTAGTACGAATTGTTTAAGAAAAGTGTGTCTTTAAAAAGTTTTTTTTTTTTTAATTATTATTATCTTTCGAGTTATTTCGGTGTTCAGATACTTTTTCTCAAGCTAGATATTTTGTGACCCAAATCCTAACGTGTTCTGCAACCAGTCAAAGCAAGACTAATAGCAGGATAGTATTTATTTTAGAATAAAGACGTCCATACTAAAAAACATTAAAATATGCTTTCAAAATATATAAATATATGAAAGTAACAATGGAATATTGTATTGTCACGTCGCTGTGCAAAATTTCATCATTCTATAACATCAAGAAATGAGTTAAATTAACGTTTCAAGATTTGAGGACACCACGAACCATTGTGAACTAAAGAAAAGAATGTGATAATCAAACAAAAATTGCTTTAAAAGAATAAAACTTAGAACTCTATGATTTAACTTTTACAGCATAAACTGCTTATCCCATCTAGTATTTATGCGAGATTAGAATTATGAAAGAAAACCCAAAAAGAATAAATCTTTTAGATAAAGTTACGTACAATAAAATTTTTAAACACTGTAAAATGAAAATAATTATTGGAACAAAAAAATTCTTAGCTATTTCTTTGTTTTAATTATAAAACATTAGGTGATCCTCACATCTTCCATCTGCGTATTCAATTAAGCGTTACCATGCTCCGATCGTATTTCGTTGACAAAACTATAGAAAACGACACGATGTTTCGCTCTTCTTCCGTTCCGACGCAGAACACGATATTTCACGTTAAGAAATGCTGTAGGGCCTTTAATGTTCTTACAAGTATACATACCTGTACTAAATGCTTTAGGTAGTCCGCTTTATGACGCAGCGGGTCTGTAGAAAGGCCATCTACAAAGGATATTAAGCCGTGAGGAAAGTTGTGTTGGGCCAGCCAAGACACAACTTGTTGTTGTTGCATATCAGGTCTACCCGTAATGTAGATAATTAGGTACCCCAATTCCTGCCAGTGTCTGAAAGAAAATTAATAACAACATGAATAAATATGTATGTATGAAAACACATGACTGTTTAATAAAACACACACACACAATTGGACATTTATTTTTAAGAAACCACAAAACCATAGAAGATCTACGTATACCTTTGTTTTAATTTTAATTAAATTATTTTAAAACCTAAACAGGAAGTTATGGTCTAAGTACGTCACGTCTGAGGGGTGACATCTTTCGGCGATCAGTCATCCGACGATCGCGGTCAAGCTCTTAGTTCAAGTACTACCTCACTATTCGCTTGATGAAACAGGATAACCCTGAAAAACTTCAGTCACGAAAGTCAGAAGCAGGACTTGAAATATGTGCCTCCCCAGTGCCGATCTGAAAACCGCGATGTTAAACGCTGGACCACGGGGGCTAGATTGTCAATGTAGGCACTGAATGTTCAATTTTACATGAAATGCAATTCAAAAAATACATAAATAAATATGTAAACAAAAATGTATCCATCATCTCAGTTCTCATAGCAGCTAGACAGGCATCTACGTTCTAAGCCATTCACATGTCGGAGGAATCACGTCCCTCGATGAACGCTCCTCTGCGCACTAGATATAGTAAGGTAGCGGTCAGGTTTAAGAACCCAATGTCTTTGACTAGGAACCACATCGGCATTCACCCGTTGAAATTGAGAGGAAACTCTGGAAAACCACGATCAGTATGACCGACAGCAGAACCAGTTGAATTATGAATCGACCAACACGACAGTTCAATTAACGGACAACAACGCTGGATATTTTCTCTAGACTAGTGGCTGTGAAGTAGCGTAACTGAGAGCAATTCCGTAGGAAACGGCAGTTAGAAATAATTATTTAAGCACTCTTTCTCCTTCTGCCGAACGTTTGGAAAAAAAAAAAATAACCACAGAAACTTAAGCAAGTGTGAAAATTGTCATTGTAAAATTCGGCAAATATTGTTTACACGTAAGACGAAAAAAAATATTTCCTTTGCCACTTTAATTTATTATTTTTTTTTATATATATACCTCTATCTTTAATATGAATGTTCACACATACACACAAAAATAATAAAAAAAAAAAAAGTACGAGCGATTACCTAACGACATCCACAGCTCCAGCTCTGACTTTTGGATCCTTTCCAGTAACTGAGACACTAGCAGTAAAGGAGCCGTCAATGCTGAACACAACACATTCAGTTTTTGGAGGGATAACAGCAAGGTAAAAATCCACAGATGTGTGATCACCTCTGAAATTAATTAAATAAGTAAGCACACAACAACAAGTTTCATCAGCGAGAAGATTTCAACTTCACAAATTTCCTATTCAAATGTAAAATACTATTTACACAGAGATAACCACAATAAGACAATAAAAAATGAAGTTACTTCATCTACGCTTTAACTCTCTTGCCCACCTATATTATTACATACTGAGCAAGGGGTTACAACAACTGGTCCATCCTACACAGTACTAATTTCAGGAGAGGAAAATTAGGTAAGTTTTAAAACAATCTTAATGCTTATGTAAGCAATGCTATTGATTCCAATCAGTGGCCTTGTACACACGATAAACAGTTTTCTTAATGCTGTAGTAGAGGGCGGACCGGTTATAGTAACGCTTGCCTATACTATTTGCTTTTTTCTTTCTTTTTTCAGATTTACACGAGAAAACAGTATCTTCTATATTTTATTATGTTGATAAACTTTATTTCAGTAGAGAGTATTAGGTTGGCGAGAATGAGATGTCCGCTCCAGTTGCGTTATGTCCAAAGGCCAAAAAATGAAAACAACATTACCAGGTTAATCAAAATAGTCACCGTCTGCAGTCATACACTGTTGCCATCGCTCAGCCAACGATAGGATTCCGTGGCGAAAGAAGTCTGGAGTCTGCGATGCGAAGAAATCCTCAACTGCATGTTGCACCACCCGATCATCAGAGAAGGTATTCCCTGCCAAGTAGTGATCGAGATGTTGGAAGAGGTCTGTGGGAGAGAGATCGGGGAAATACGGCGGATGGGAAGGGTTTCATATTACAACTCATGAAGAGCTTGCACCGTTCTTTGCGCACGTGTGAGCGGGTATTGTCATACATCAGGACACCATGTCTCTTGACCAGTGCTGGATGTTTATGGACAAGTTTGCGGTGAATGTCATGGAGTTCAGCACTGTAACGATCTGCAGTGATGGCTTCACCTCGCCTGAGAAATGATTGATCACCCCCACCATAAACCACCATACCAACAACAACACCTTTCGTGGGTGGAGAGGTGGTTTAGCACACCGTCCTGGCCATTGATCACGATCGAATCATTGTCCTGACAGTTTACGATTGCCACAGCACATCCATTTTTCACCTGCAGTGACAATCCGATGCAGGAAACCTTGCCGCTTATTCCTTACACTTAGAGAACTGCACACCTCCGGACGGCGATTCTTGTTGGCCGGTGTCACCTCATGTAGCACCCACAGGTGAACTTTTTCACCTTACCGATCACACGGAGTCGCCCATTAAGCCCCAGTTCACATTTGCGGAACGGAAGCCGTGGGGCGGCCGCGCGGAAGCCGCACAAAATCCTATGGGCCATTGAAGTAAATGGAATGATTCATACAGCAACGAAAACTCTGCGGCCGCGGAACGTTTTCGCAGACCTTCCGCATCGCCTATAGCGTCGCGGAAGTCGACCTTTACAGGCCATTGCATAGCATTGGATCGTTCACACTAGCGAAGAGTAGACGTGCGAAAGTTGTGCGGAATGGGTATAGCAAAAGTTGATGTTGAACTGCTTTTAATGGAGCTGAGAAAAGAGCGTGTATTTGGGACATTCGAACAGAAGAATACAAGGACAAGAACAAGAAAGATGCAGCATGGTACAAAATTTGTTGTGTATTGTTTCCCAATTGCGAAGAACTTCTCAACAGAGAAAATAAAGAATTTCCAACAATGAACATTTACCAATTTCGTCCCTATTTTCCTAACAGAGAAAAATCTAATGCTGTGCTTGCTATTTATAACCGAAGTTTGATATCAATAACCAAAGCAGAAATATGCGGGCCAGTAATGCTCAATGGCGGCAGCCCACACCGAACATGCAGGCTTGTCTATTTGCACGTACTCCTGACCAGGAATCAAAGAAAGCTCTTCTTCATATTGTATTTTATTATTACACAAATTATTAACTTCTAGAAAAGTTTGCATAGGATAGACCGGGGAAATCGGGTCATGCTTGGTAATTTAATGGGTGAGACTAAGAAGAAAAAGATTCCACCTGACATTCGTTTCGGGAAACTAACCAAAAACTCTTTTGTGGTTAAATTAATGGTCAAAACTACAAACTTATAATTACGAAGACAAAAAGAGCATTGCGCAGACTGTTATTTGTAAATATTGCTTTATCCTGATAGATCGTTTTCATGATACAACTATATAGCAGAGCTTTTAACTGAGATTCGTCCTTGAACGCCTTCTTTCCGCAGTGTGTTCGCAGACAAGACGCAGCATGTCCGTGCGGCAGTCACAGGTCGTATGGAGAATATCACAGGTCTTCCGTTTCGCAGGTGTGAACGAGGGCTAACACTGGTATGGTGTATGCCTAACTCGTCTGCAATGGCACGAGCACTTTTCCGAGGGCCCGCTTCCACGGTGTTCCTGAGCAGCTCACCCGAACATGATGTTGGTCGGTGCCCACGGGGCTCATTTTGAAATGTTGTCACCGAAACAAAAATTTTGACAAACCAACGGCGAATGGTGCATTCATTCGCCATTCCTGTCCCAAATGCACTGTTAATGTTTCTTGTGGCTTGCTGTACAAAATGTCCCAGTTTGAATTCATAAAGAAAAATCACTCGCAATTGTATGTTCTTCATGGTGCATTTTCATACGACCCTGTTCAACAACACACTGCCTTCTGACTATTTGGGTACCCCAGTCTGTTTGCTGGACGTATACAGAGTTTGTAACGTTGGATGCGTGACCTCAGTCGATCCTTGTGTTATGTTGCTGCGGTGTGTTTCCCACCAGGCGTCAAAGCGGTCATTTCATTCGCACCAACCCAATACTTTTGACACTTGCGTGTTATTAATAATAGTACGTTAACTCAGAAATTGACTTATTTCTCTTCTGTAAAGTCGACATTGCAATATATGTATGTGTCGTACAGCAGCTGTACACCAATGCATAACGTCGTGCTTTTACAGTTCATGTCAGAACAATAGTACCCAGGAGGGATGGTAGTCAATTTCTGAGAAAATACTAAGTTCCTTTAAATATTCTAGAATTTTTAAAGCATTTTCCTTCCATATAAAATTATATTTTTGAACAACTTTCTACGTTAGATATTTAATACAAAGTATGAGAACCTCAACTCTCATTTTCAAATACATTGTGCTGTTAATGCATATTGATTATCACAAGAAGTAAGTTGAAATTACGTATTAAACAAAACATATTTACTGACGACACTTGAAACTGAATTTATTTGTGGCCTTTAGGCAACTCTGATTCAGCCAGGGATAGGGTAAGAGACAGGATGTTGGAAGAAAGTCGACCTGGACCTAATCTGAAGATATGATGTCAGAATTTGCCGGATGTGAGTGAGAAAAACCAAGACAAAATTTCAGTCAAGATAGGCGGCCGTTGGGATTGCTTCCAGGACTTTTCGATTGCTAAGACAATGCTCTACCAATTGAGCTACGTCCACTTGGTGAAGACATTTGTCTAAAAAAACGGTGAACAAGTAAACCTTAACTTCTATGTTTGGAGTGTTCTCTAATGTATTATGTCGACATGTTTTGACATTGCCGTGTAAACCTTTTGGGAATAATTGAGAAACTGAATGGAAATTATATGGAATAAAAGTAGATTTCGCAGATCAGTAATGATTGTATTTATAGACTAAATATAACAGCTATGCAATAAGGTGTAATTATACTTAGATCCTTTGATCACCATAAAAGATCCTTAGTTTACGATGAACAATGAAATTTTATTCATAGATGTTATTAACATTCTGTAGAACTCTAATTCGGCTACCTTAAAGAATATTATACCCGCGCAGTTATATATCTGGTGTAGTAAAAAGTAATCCATATTTTGCCAATAGATGGCTTCAGTGATCTGTATCTCGCGTTGTATAAGTCCGATCGGGTTCAACGAGATGGCGTTCAAACGATGAGATTGCGTACTACAAACACTGTTCAGATAGTTGTGATGAGTTGACTCAGTGTTGTGTGAGCGCGCGTCAAAATGGACACTAGCAAAGAGAAAATACGCTATATTTTACAGTTTTTCTTCGATAAAGGCGAAAACGCAAGCCAGGCGGCTGCAAATGTGAATAGTGTTTATGGTCCTGATACTGTAACAGCCAATCACGCGCAATTTTAGTTTCGTCGATTCCGTTCCGGTAATTTTGACGTCAAAGATGTACCACGCACTAGAAGGCCACGTGTCGAAAGTGTCGATAAAATCATGGACATTGTCGCGTCCGACCGTCATGTAAGCACTGTTTCGATTGCCCAAGAGCTAAACATTGCACAAAAAACCGTGTGGAACCATTTGCATAAGGCTGGATACACAAAGAAGCTTGATGTATGGGTGCCACACGAGTTAACGCAAAAAAACCTCATGGACCGAATTTCCATCTGCGAATCGCTGCTGAATCGCAACAAAAGCGACCCATTTCTGAAGCGGTTGGTGACTGGTGATGAAAAGTGGATCACTTACGACAACGTCACGCGAAAACGGTCGTGGTCGAAGCGCGGTGCGCCGGCGCAAACGGTGCCCAAGCCAGGATTGACGGCCAGGAAGGTTTTGCTGTGTGTTTGGTGGGATTGGCAGGGAATTATCTACTATGAGCTGCTCCCCTACGGCCAAACCCTTAACTCAGAACTATACTGTCAACAATTGGACCGTCTGAAGGCAGCAATCGCTCAGAAGCGCCCAGCTTTGGCCAATAGAAGAGGCATTGTGTTCCACCAGGACAACGCCAGGCCACACACATCGATAGTGACTCGCCAGAAGCTCCGGGAGCTTGGTTGGGAGGTTCTTATGCATCCACCTTATAGTCCGGACCTGGAACCGAGTGATTACCATCTGTTCCTGTCCATGGCGAACACGTTTGGTGGTGAAAAATTCGCTTCAAGAGAGGCTTGTGAACATCGACTGTCTCAATTTTTTGCCAATAGGGACAAGGGCTTCTATGAGAGAGGCATCATGATATTACCTTCCAAATGGCAACACGTTATCGAACAAAACTGCGCATATGTGACCTAAATCGGATCATTCTAACTATGGTAAGTCAAGCCTTCAATGTCATGCAAAAATAATGGATTACTTTTTACTACACCAGATATTAATAATTCGCGCAATACGCCATTGCATGTAGGAAGATAATCGAATGTAAGAAATGGGAGGTTCAGATATTAACAACTAAAACGTATTTCAAGTACGTATTTTTAAGTTACGAAGAGCAAAGGTACGACAAGGAAAATATTTTTTCTGTACTTTTGTTTCAATTACATATTCTCTAAGCTGTGACAGATAAATAAAGGAACAACATATTTCTGAATGCATGGTGTAGCCTTTGATTAATAACTGCCTGAAAACATAACGTATTGAAATTAGTCTGGAACTACCAATTCATGTTCAAGTATTATAACTAAGCCATCTAGTGGCATCTTGCACCCTCTTCTAAGGTGGTGAAATCTTTTCATTTACCTGACGACCATTTTAACTGGATACATTCCATAACCGAGGGCTTTATCGTCAGGAATAGTGTAAATAATTCGGCCATTTTTGTCTGTGACCTCCGTTGCCAGTAATGTCCATTCTCCTGCAGGTGCATCTTTCATGACATGAATATCTACCTTCTCACCTGAAAACAGAAGTTTAAATTACAACTCTTATAGTTATTATATAATACTTTCCAGGTTATCTAAAACGTTTACAGCTTTGAGCGGACGCGACAAACACTTTTTATACACATCCCTTATGAATGTCCTTGGCAGAAAGACTTTTCGCCTACAAAAAACTCGCCACTGCCCGCTACTCCTCTAAAGTACATTCCTCCAGCACGGACTGCCTTGATGTGCCCTCAATTATCAGTGGCACTGCTCACTGACTTGGTACAAAGTATGTGCTGCTACCTGCTGACACCTTTCCGAAACAGTCATGGCTATTTCTTGTTATCCTCCACCAGTTGTAATCTAATTACTGACTCTCTCTCTCGTAGTTAATCTGAATTTTCTATTTGAAGACTGAAAAGGCTTAATCAAATATGACGATGACCTTAGATGATGTTTGTAATTGTTGGTATGTCACATATTAACTAAGCGATTATGTCAAATCAATGATTTATGTCATTACAGGCTTTAATTCATTAGATGCAATTAAATCTTTCTTAGTGTGCATGTTTCAGCTGAGTTAATAATTGTATGAAGATTCTATATAGCGTTAGCGGTCATTTACAAGATGGTAGCGAAACCCAACTCAACCTATCATGTACCTTGAAGTTCGTGTTTGCAAATCTAACCTATTGGAAAGTTGACATTTTTCGGCCATGTTTCTTCTTATTTTCCTCGTACTATCACAACATCAGTGCTAGCAACACTGCATGATAACAACACTGACCAAACACACATTCGAACCCACAGCACTTTCTGTAGGAGTTATTATACGAGGGTCGTTCAATAAGTCCTTAGAAAATCCAAAAGATGGCACTTGTAGAATCTAAAGAGGTAGTAAGCGTCATCTCTCATTAGACTGCTGTTAAAGTTTCTCACGTGGCTCATTTCCATAGCAACAAACTTTTGTTTATATAGAAAAAAAAAGTAGAAAATGTAAAAAAAAAATATATATATATATAGTTTCGTGAGGTGATTAAACATTTCTATTTCAAAGGCTTAACACCAAAAGAGATCAAAGCCGAGTTGGATGAAGTTCTTGGCAAATCTGCTCCTGTGTTTGCGACTGTTTACAATTGGGTAAAAAAGTTTAAACGTGGGCGTACATCAAAAAATGATGAACATCGTTCGTTCGGGACGTCCAGTGGAAGTGACTTCCTCCGAAATGATTGACGAAATCCACGATATGGTTTTGAATGATCGACGAATCAAAGTGTGCGAAATAGTTAAGGCCATAGGCATATCACAAAGTACAGTGTTCTCAATTTTTGACGAAAAATTGCGAGTGAAAAAAATCTCGGAAAGATAGGTTCCGTGTTCGCTCTTCTATCAAGACAATGTACGGGTGCACACCTGCGCAGTTTCGATGGCGGAAATTATGGAACTGAAGTTCACATTACAACAACATCCACCATATTCATCAGATTTGTCCCCCAGTGACTTTGGTATTTCCACACTTGAAAAAATGGCTCAGCGGAAAAAGATTTTACGTCGAACGAGGTGGTCATCGACCAAACAGATGCCTATTTTGAGGACCTTCCGAAATCCTACTTTTTGGACGGCTTAAAAAAGTTGCACAAACACTGGGAAAAGTATATGGCGCCGGAGATTATGCTGAAAAAAAAATCTACCTAAAATAATTTGTTTTTCTATCTTTTTCTAAGGGCTTATTGAACAACCCTCGTAGCTGATAACCTGAGAAGAATTATATACTTCACGACACCAAGTAAGCTTCAATTCTTCTATTTTATTTCTATTTGTCTATTGAAACAGACAAGTTTTGTTAATTGGGCAGGTATGAGTAGCACAAGGATGTAAGTCAAGCTTCTAGATTTGCCCTTTTTAAAAAACTAATTTTACTACTATCACTGCTTTTACAACTATTACTCCCAACGTCACTACTTCTATTTCTAGCACTTCAATATGCCTATAATATTGAGAATAATACCCTTTATTATCATGTCAAGTTTAGTTCCGATTGGTTCAGCCGTTTTCAAGTGATGGGGGATACAAATTTAATAACTTCATAATTTCACCATGGAAACTATAATTACATTTTAATATGACTAAAACATTAAGGTTATTTTCTCTATTATTTGCTAAATTTGGTTCGAATCGGTTCAACCATTCTCACGTGGTGGGCGAAAATCAGTAATTATCGTTTTCATGATAACGAAGCTCAATTAACATAAAATTTCAATTTGTCTAAAACCTTGAGACTGACGCTCTCTACCATCATGGTAAATTCGACTCAAATAGGTGCAACTGTTTTTACGTGATGTGCGAATATATGTTTATCCTGTTTAATAATTTGTCTCGTTACCAAGGAAACATTAACTAACTTTTAACCATGTCTAAAGTTACAACAATATGATAAGAAATACTGTTTACCGTATTTGCCGGTGTATAGGACGCACCCTCTTTTTGAGGGCAATTTTCGGGGGATAATATCATGTACGTTAAAATTCCATTAGTTTCGGCACTTTTGAAGACATTTTACGTCAGCAATATCTTAGACCCTACATTCAAAATTACAAAAGAAATGACACGGAAACACAGGCGGTGAAATACGACTCTTCACATTGAACAGTATTGCTAATGTGCCTACATAATATTTCCGATAGTTATTTGTATTTGCCGGAGTATAGGAAGCTCCGGCGTACAAGACGCACCCAATTTTCGAGGGAAAAAAAGTGCGCCTTATACGCCGGCAAATACGGTACGTACCTGCCAATGTTATCATATCCAGAGGACCATACATGAACCTGGCCACTAAGACTTGCGGAGCACCTTCCTTTACGATAACGTCATTCGCTCGGTGGTTGGCAGCAACATTCTAGAAGGAAAAGAAAGGGTGGTCATGTTAAAATCAATTTAGAAGCGAATAAAGGTCGTAGCTCGTATGTACATGGTAAGGAGAGAAAGAAAGTACGAAATTGTTGTACATAAGAAATAATAATAATAGTAAGAATAGAAAAGGCTGAAAGAAAGACATGGGAAAATATATGTATGCTTGGGTGTAGATGTCTACTTCTAAACACGCCTCTTGCACTCTTTTGTACATATTTTCCATTTATTTCTTTTTCGCTCTTTGGGATTTCTTTTACATCTCTTCCTTTTTGAGGATGTCACAAGTAAAAGATCAGCGAACGCTAGGAATCTATAACGTATATGTAGTGTTTTAAGTCTTGCTTAAAATAAACCTGTAAGGGTCATTCCGAAATTTTGGGGCAATTTGAGTAACTCATGAATTAAACTAAGGATTTCTGACTTTCTTTAAGCATTGAAGCATATAAAGGACAATGTATGTTTACTTGCCCCCATACAATCCATTTATTTATTCTTAAAAATACATTAGAAACCTAGAAATGTCACCTCCATGGTGCTATGGAGCAGAATAACCGCGTTTCGGAACAAAGTACGTTCCAAG